>JAMXBD010000537.1:600000-864460 GCA_024138025.1 Combretum micranthum | reverse complement strand
AAAAATTATATAGTTGATATATTTAGAAATATTGTGAAATTATGAATCTCATGGTACTAATATCATATATTTAATATCCCGAGCTCCGGGACACGTTTTTTCAAGATCCGTATCCAATCGGGATCGAAATATGTCAAAATCCACTCATTTGGTATTGTTAAGTATTCTAATATTAATACGAGCCAATCTATACTTCTCACTCATTTTTCGACTCCTTGGTTTGAGAACATGGAATTGTCGGATCTAAACTACTAGGGTTTCTTGAAGTTTTGTTGACTTAGGATTTCCGGTTGACTTTCTGATTTAGGGTTTTATTTAGAGCTAACTTGTTTCTATTCTTTCAGAGTTTCGTTCTTGGCATTGCCGGACATAGGATTTCCAGGTCCGATTGGTCTAGAGTATTCTTTTAAGGTTTCAGTTTTCGGTTTTTAAGTTTTCTAAAATTGAACTCAGGTTCGCTAAGAAAACGAGGGTTTACAAGAACCACTAGCACATGTAAAAGTACTACTCTACCCTTACTATATAAAATACATGTAAGAAAAATATTAACCAGCATTGATTTACCCATAAATGAATAGTTCGAAATCGTTTCTTTAAGGTTTCTTATAAATTGGTAAGTTTCAAAATTTTCAACAATATTATATATTTTCACTTAATTTTATATTATTTTTTTTGTTAAGATTTAGGTTTAACATGTGGTTTTTAATTAATTAATATAATATTTGAATTGAATTTTGGATGAAAGGAAAGAACTGGGACAATGAGAGCATGTTAGTCACTTTTGCAACGAATTTTCAAGGGCCAATTTTACAATCATAAATGTAAGGAAAGGAACCTATACTTGTTACAATGACCTCAATCAACTCTAAAGGAGCACTGAGTTGATAATGAAAGCCATGGAAAGTAGAGATTGCATTAAAGATTTACCTTCAAGAATTGCAAGTACCAAAGGAGTGGAGTAGGGATTAGGGTTGTAAATGAATCGAGATTACTTCCAAGCTAGTTGAGTTCGACACAGTGATAACTCAAATTCGACTCGACTATAATCTAGTTGAGCTCGAGTTTAAGCTACTCAAGTAGTTATCAAGCTCGAGGTTCGATTTTGAAATACTCGATTTGAGCAACACAAGGGCCTAATTAAGCTTTTTATAATTTTTTTATAAAATTAAAAATTTTATGTTTTTTTTTTCTATTTTTAAAGCTTATTTTTTTACCTTGTTTTTTCCCTCTTATCCAATGCTTCACATTTACTATATTCAAGACTAAATCAATTAAAAACTCAATTATATTCTCAAACCTTAATTTAATTTTTAGTCTAATTAGTTTTCATAGGAATAATCAAGTTTAATCAAGTCAAGCTTGAGTTTATTAAGTATCAATTCAAGTCGAGTTTGGGCTTAAATATCAAAGCTCGACCGAGTTTAAGTTAAGTTTCGAGCTTCGAGTTTTACATTTGAGTTGTGTTTAGGTTTGGTACTATATCAATTTGACTAGTTTACAACCCTAGTAGGGATGCTATTGAAAGAGTCGTAAGTTAAAATGCTTCAAGTGCTTATCTTATGGGTGCACAGTAACTCAATGTCTTAATTGCCATGTGAAGGTTGCTTCAGTTGTTAAGGTTAATGTAGATAGTGAGAGTGAAGATAAAGAATAACATGGAGCTATGGAGAAAGTAGTTACGAGCAATAAAAATATTGCGCTAGTTGGTGGAATGTTGTCTCTCTGAAGGTATTAGTTGTGTTAGACTCTAGACGATGGGTGACAGTACTTGGTATAATCTAATTTTACTAATATAAAGACGTAATTATTTCAAGTAGATTAGGATGCAATGCTCCCTTATTGCCTAAGTAAGAATAAATATACAAATTTCATGATTAAAAGTATGAGCAATTGAAAATATAGTTTTGAACGAAATGGGAGAAATTTAGTTGTAATTCAAGGGGTATGAAGATCAATATGATGTATTCTTGTAATAATGTAGATATTGAATGGATAAAATTACTTGTAACATGTCACTTTGATTAGTAATTTTTTATAGAGGGAAAATGGTTGAAACAAGTAGGGGAAAAAAGAAAAAGAAATGGAATGAAGTGTAATATTATTTTATATTTAGTAATATATCAAGGATATGGAAGAAAATATTTTCATTTCTATTATTTGATTTATTTAGAAGAGAAATGGAAAGAAATATAGTTTATATTAGATAAAATTACTCATATTTCATTTTTTATAAGCATTGAAAGAAATGATAGTTTGTAATTGCCTTTCATTTCCATTTTCTCTAATTTTAGAGATTAAAAAAAATGTAAAGTGGAAATGTTTTTACCTATATATTTTCATCTATTTTGTCTCAAATTTTGGAAGGAAAAAAAAAAAGAAAAAGATTATAAAGTGGAAATATTTCATGTATTTCATTCCATTTAATTATCCTAATACAGGATAGATTTGCGAAACAAATACATGATTTAGAAAGGAAAAAAAAAAGAAAGTTGAACACTTATTTCATTTCCACCTAACTTGAGAATTAGCTTGTGTTTAGGATGGAGGGACTCTATTGAAAATGACATAAAGTGGGAGAAATGGGATGAAGTGTTGCTATTTGGCATGCTTGTTGGGAGGAGAAACCGTTGGATATTGATAGAAATGGAATGAAAAATTGGCAACTTCACTTTGAAATGGGAAGAAAAAAAATTATGAAATTACCACTGGGATAAAAGTAATCATAATTTCAGGCAACTTGACCTCGTCTCTTCAAGAGACGAGGTCATTAGTGCCTAACCTCTTCTCTTCAAGGGATGAAGTCCTATGTTTCATCAATACCTCATCTCTTGAAAAGATGAGCTCATTATTCTCACCAACCTCGTCTCTTCAAGAGACGAGGTTGCCCCTAACACACCCCTCCTTATTTTAAACTTCACATTTCATATAAATATAAAACAATTATAACATATTATATCAGCTATAAATCATAATCCACCATAGAGAAACAACTTCAAAACAACATAAATCAAACAAACACAATCCATCCAATCATAACGGTATTCCCAAACTCAATCCAGCCAATCATGATAAGGAAAAAATGCATAAAACATAATATGAAAAAGTTGCAATATTGTTCAATTAATTACATCAAATGTATAAACAGTAATACATACAATCATCATATAACATAAATATAAATATAAATAAAATCTAATCTAATCTAATCCTATGCGCTATGTCTCCCCTATCTCTACCTGGTTAAAATACGAGCAAATGGGGTATGCGGATGCAAACCATGCTGGGGATACTCCATTGATGGATCAGCTTGTGTGACTGTGGCATCCCCATCTCCACCACCAACACTATATTGGTGAAATGGGATAGGGTTTGGATCTAATTGGGTGAGTCCCTCCCCCATATCATGTGGCAGTGATAGTGACGGTCGCATCTTATATGGAGCTCTCGGAGTATGAACAACATAGATGTCTAGCATCCGGGTATCAAGCAGATGAGCATGTGAGTTGTAATTGTAAAAGGTTTCTTTCACTAATGTTGCCACCGATAACCACCGAGCATCTTTTAGAGTAGAACCGTAACTTTCAACCATGTTAGTTATACCAATTTCAAACCTTACGCCTTCATTGTAAGATAAAGTCTACATACATGAGGCAACCCATGAAAATATTGAGATATCGATGGACTACTTTGATTTGTTGCATTAAAGTAACCATAGAACTTTCTCATATGGGTTTTGTATGCCGCTCTTTTCACTAACTCTTTACATTCTTTATTCTTTGCCTTTGAGTTGAAATTGCTGGCAACATGCTAGATATACCAGCGCCAATGCTAGCCTCTAGGCCATACAACATCTTCACCTTTAACTACACTTTTAATACTAGCATGCTAATCGGATAGCAAGCAAATGATAGAGCGATCTTTGATAACATATTCCAACAAATTTGCAAGGAACCAACTCCATGTGTCATCTTTCTCTTCATTGACAAGAGCATATGCTAGGGGAATGATGTGATTTGTCCCTTCTACTGCCATTGTGATAAGTAGTTTGCACTTGTATTTGCCATGCAAGAAGGTACTATCAATTGTGATCACGAGACTGGAACGGATTAATAGATATAATTGGTTCACTACTATCAAGCTTTTATAACTAAATTCAAACATGTAACCAAAACATACCTGCTATACTAAAATGCTTCAATGTAAGCAACAAATGCCCAAAAGCGTTTGTCAAAGAAGATGTGGTTGTAATATCTAAATCAACTGTTCTCCACTTTACCTTTGTTCCTGGATTTGCCTTTGTTATCATGTTAAGTATATGCAGGAGCTCCACATATGAATCCTCCTAACTTCCATGTACCTGCTCAATAGTTTTTCGCTTCACCTCACAAATTCCCTTAATATGAACATTATACCCAAACTCTTTTAAGATAGTCAATTAGAGGTCCTTTATCCTCACATCTAGAGAATTACGAATCTCCATTATAATGCACCTAGATATGCTGGTGGAGTCTAACTGAGAATGATACTGTCTAGTAATTTCATCCAAACATGTGTGGGATCCTTCATACTTGGAGATGTGAAACCACCTATCATGTTTCTTATAGCTGCCTCTCAATCTCCACTTACAACCTCTGTTATGAGTATCAGTGAACTCGATTGCCCATGACCTTGGGTCGAAGTCCATCACCTTAAAATTCTAAAGGTTCGAAATGTGCTACATTTTAACTGTCCCTATAAGATAATCTTTAGTGTCAAACCGCATCCTAACCTTAAATTCATCACTAAAGCTTTAATTTTCAAAACTCATTTCCTGCTCATCATCAAATGTAGCATATGCACTACCTACGTTAATAGTAAAAAAAGGGTACTTGCACTAAGCTCCCTATTGCATCAACATTTGTAGGAGCCACAAATGGTGCCAATTGTTTCCCCTATGCTGTATATCAGAAGCAACAACTTGCCGGGACAAACCCATCACATAATTATTTCTATCATCATCATAGTCGTTACTAGATTCACTTACTGATGAGTCTTACATCGTATCAGTATCAGGACCATAACTCTAGTCAGGTGCACCCATTTTAAAGTTACTCATTTAAACCTATGGGGCCTTTATTGTTTGATTTCGAGTGGAGTTCAAATCTCCAACCCTTGGTTGCCAACATTTCCATCAATTCCTATGGTGCCCTGAGGGCCCTCTTGCAATTCCTTCTGAAATACCTACACATATACAACCACTGACCCTTCTATGTACACCAACATCTCTTGTGCAGCTGTAAATCTCGGTTTTCCTGGTAACCAAGTGAACTTCAGAAACCGGAAACAAAAACCCTAAACCGGATTAGCTTAAGCTTGAGAGAGATAGACCTAAGAACCTTGAGATCCGACTTTTCTTCGATTTCAAACTAAAAGGACTTTTGTGAAACAAATTAATGTGGAATATTGTTCTAAAGTATAATTCAAACCATAAAAAGATCTGTTTTCGAAAAATTTTCTATTCTGGGCCTTTCCGAGACCCATTACGGAAAAGCGAGCCACGAAACTCGGAATTCGAAAAATATTTCGGAATACTCTTTAGAATCGAAATTTAATGAGGATTTCAAAAAAAATAATTTTTATAATTTTTCGGTTTATAAAAATTACAGATATAGTTTTTTTCTCGTATTTTCTTTACTACTGGCAAAGTAATTGTCTTGTTTACTATTTATTACTATTCACAAGTATAACTCACTACACTCACAAGCCACTCCCTACTCTTACATCCTTACAAACACTCAATTACATTTTCTTTTCCAAGAAAAGTTTGTTTCTTAAGAATTATTACAATTTAAGATATATTATTACCTAAATTACAAAATAAAATAAATTAAACTCTCTCCCTCTCTTCCTCACACTTGAACCGGCGCACACCCTCCCCTTTATTGCCCTAATTTGTTTTATTTTCTTCCTTTATTTATATTAAAACAAACCCTAATTCAACCTACTATATATACTCTCTTATATTTCTCTCTCTTCCATTCTTTTTCACTTTTTCAAAATTTTCACCAATCCTCTCCTTTCTTCCTCTCTTGTCGTGAGCTCCATAGCACACACACACACTCACACAAGTTCATTTTTCTTCTCCGTTTTCCTCTTGATTCAAGCTTTAGGTGATGGATCTTAAACTTTCCTACATTAAATCTTGTAATGACAAAATTATTCATGAGTATTTTCATGATTAAGTCCCCATGAGCACTTGTTAGGGACAAGAAAATACTACTACATAAATATCAAGCCATCATAAGAGTAGATCTTATGTTTAAATAAGTTTTCATCTAATGATATTCATGTTCATGCATATAACAATAGAGTAAAAGTAGAGATCTTGCATAAAAATTCATGTTCATGTTTTCAACTTCATTTTATGTATCATAAGTAGTAGATCTAGCTTTTAGTGCTTATACCATACTTGACATTCATGATCTTGAGAATATTTGGTGTCTTGATGCATTAATGATCATAAAGGTTTTATCTTACGTATATAAATGTTGTAGTTAGTAGATCTTTAGTTAGGTGAGATAAGGAACTTAAAAAAGGAAAAGTTTTTGTTGGAATGTTCAAATGAAAATTCGGATGATTTCAAAACCATGTATTAAAAACCCTTTTATCAACTCCAAAACTTGTGTTTTATATGAAAAATAGAGAATATAGATAATAGATATCATTAAGTAATAATTTTTATGAGTTGAAATGAGATTTGTTAAAGTGGAATATGCAAAACAAAGAGTAAGAATAAGATAGGAAATTTTAAGTTGCTAGCTAACTTAAGAAATTCGTAATTTTGGAGTAATGCCATGAAAATACCTATTTTTCAACTCAAAATGAAAAGTTTTATTTAAGAAATGAAGTCTTTAACGAATAGGTATAATAGAGCCTTAAATTTTAATGTATTAAACAAGTTTTTCTCAAAGAAATCATTCAAAAACTAATTTTTCAAAATTTAGATTTTGGAATAACCCCTATTTGAAAACATGTTTCCAAAGCATAAAGTGAGAATTTTTATGTAGAAATGAAGGCCCTAAGTAATAGATATAATAAAGACTCAATTTGAACAAGGATAATTATATTTTCTAAAGAAATAAATCCAAAACAAATGGAAATGATCAAAGTTAGGAAACTAGTTTTCTTGAAAGTAAATAGTCATGGAGTCTTACAAATAAAAAGTTTCCTAAATTTCCTTTTAGTAAATATTGTCGAGAGCATGCATACACCAAGTTCATAACATGCCATTCATGATAGGAAAAAATCATCAATATTGCATGTATAGTTGATCTATATTCCAGAAATATTACAAACATTCACAAAACTATTTTTCGGGATTGGAAATTACTACGGATCAGAACTGATAAGAATATTTCATGACCCAAACATTTTCGAAACTTGAAAATAATATTATAAATAGATAGATCGTTCAAAGTAGATAGAAATCGGTATATAATACGCTCAATTCCGAGTTAAAATAAGTTAGATATGATCATTTTAAGTTAAGACTTTAACTTAGGCGAAAATTGAAGAACTTAGTAAATAAAATTGTTAAGTTTATTAGAATTTTATAAGAAATACTCATTTCGGGTATTCCTTATACTTAGGTGATTTGGAGGACGGATTTCTACTTCCCGAGGACTACTACAACTAGTGGATTTCTCTCCATGGCCGAGTGAGTTCATTTCTTAAATAATTGTGCTCATGTATGTGCTTATAATCGTAATGGCATTATAATTAGGGAAAGATAAAATTGAGATGAGCTGTGATCTAATCTTGATTGAATGAATGTTAAGTATATCGAGATGAGACTTGTTGTAAAAATGTTGTATGAGCTAGTATAGACTTGAATTGTCTAAAATTCTCTATGATCGCTCTTAACCTACATAATTAACATGCCACGATTATATGAATAAATTGTACATGATATCATGTAGTGAGTCACATTACATTGGCTGATATATCTTTGGTGGGACAAAAGTATATTAGTGGAAGGCGTGGGGGCCTATGTTAACATTAAGAATGCGAAATCGCTTAAGTTAACAGAAGTAGGGTAGGCACTTAAAACTATCACAATGAAACAACAGAGGTTGTATAACTGAGAGAAAGAGATCGAGGTTATGGTTGCATGACTTATGGACCACCCCAACCCTGAATGGAGGGCGTAAATCCATTCACATATGGCTCTTGGAAAGTCATTTGCCTGTATGCTCATTTGCTTGTGCATTTCATACGATTGTTAATAACTTGTCTGTTATATACTGTTGTTGAGTATTAAATGTTTGGAATTGAATCTCACTAAGCTGGTTAGCTTACACCCCGATAGTTTTTGTTGCAGTGTTCCCATTTTTGAGTTGTTCCGAGAGAACACTTTCTATAGGTTTATCTTTGGGATTAAGGAGTTTTTGAAGAAGTCGGGACCTAGCTATAGGCGTGAACTTCTAGGAAAATCTCTTTAACATAAACTTTAATGTTTGTAAGATGGATTTAGATTGGATAGACTTCTATTATTTTGGCGGGGGTATGTCCCTTGACTATTGTAAAGACTTAACTTATTTATCTTGTTATGATTTCTATTCTTAATGCTATTGTATGCCTTCTTAAGATTATTCGATTCAAAGTGTGATCCTAAAAGTTATGCAAGTACACCTTACACCGGTGTGTAAACTTATAGGATGACTAAGGTTGTCATACTTGAGTTTAAATATCGAGTGTGGTGGAATGTTGCGTTTTGGGTACTCTTTAGGGCGTGATAACAGCATCATCATCGATCACTGGAATGATATTATAACGTAACGTCCTATCTCCCATAGCTATTCTATGATACAGCTCAACCCGATGTGTAGTCCTATTCACCTTAAGTGTATTGCAAATGGTGTGTAGTATTTGCTCATAGGTTGAGTTCCTATAAATACTGGCCATAACAATTGGCAGCTTATCATAACCAAAACCTTCGTTCCCTTCCACAATGTCGCCATGAGGATACAATATGAATTTGGCCTTATCCATTTCCTCATCTATTCTGCCAGTTCATAAAACATAGGTTGAATACATGAAATGAAATCATGACTTATGAATTCTACTCCCATAATATTGACCATGTTTACTAATGCAAGTTCATCCATATCATTCTTATCAAAATATTTCATTGATGAGATGATTAGAAGAATCATGTATTAAGGTCTTTTTAAAAGTTTGGTTATAAAAAATAGGGTATATTTTATCAAATCTCAACAACAATCACAAAGCATACCTAAGGAAGTGTGAATCAATACTAACCACGATATTGGCATGCTAAACCTTAAAAATTCCTTTTATAGATTGCAGTGATAATGTCTAATCATCAACATTGGTCGATAATTAAAGGTTCGACTTCATTTAAACAAAAGTTGATACAATTAAATTCAACTTGATTAAAATTCGTTCAATTCTGTTTAAATAATTTTTATTTAGTATAACATTATCTAAGTTCAAGCTTGTTCCAACCTAATTCAAACTGTAAATCCCCGAAATTTTGATCCAAAGCTAAGACCTAAACCCTAATCGAAAGTCAAAAGGATTCTTAAGTCAAACAAAACCCTAGTTTACCGTAACCGTTTAACTCCGGCATTGCCGTTTCTCAAGCCCTAGAAAACGAAGTTGGAAAAATTAGTTGAATAGTTCGTAATAGCTATAGGTTTTATAAAAATATCAGATTGAAGATTTTCGAGTGTCCTTTGAACCCGATCGGACATAATTCTTGAAAATGTCCGGAAGCCCGGAATAGGAAAAATATTCCGAATATACCGTTAGACTCGTAAAAATATAAGATTTCCAAAAATATCAATTTCGTAATTTTTCGATAACTAAAAATATCAGATATCGCTTTATACTCGTATTTTCTTACTACCGGTATTAATTGTCATGTCTACTTTTACATTACACTATTTTCTACTATTCTACACTATTCATCTATCTCTACTTTTTCTTACAACCTATTCTTACAAACCTTACACCTATCTCTTACACTTTTTCATTTCCAATACAACTTCACATCTTTCATTTCTTACTTTTAATTAATCAAAAGACAAAAAAATTTATTTTTCCTCTCTCCCATGCATCAAAATGGCGCCGGCCATCTCTCTCCCATGCCCAATTTGTTTTAATTTCCAATTATTTAATTAACACAAATAATCTCCCACACTTTTCTATAAATACCCCTTCATACCTTCACTTCTTTCACACCTCTTCTTCTCTAAAGTTATTATAGCAAAATCTCTCTCAAAATTCTCTCAAGAGTTCTTCAAGAAAGTCCTCTTAGTTTAGTTTCCTTTAGGTAAGAAATTCTCAAGAATTCTTCATGTTCATCTACTTAGTATGAGCTTAGTGTATGTTTTCTAAAACCATGAAGGTTAAGAAAGCAACATTAGATTCATACTTTGTTTTTGTTCATAATATCAATTTCTTTATGTTTCTTTATGTTCTTTATATTCCCTTTATGCTCTTTATACTTCCTTTATGTCCTTTATATTTCCTTTATGTTCTTTACTATCTAATATATCCATATAACTATATATACTATTTAGAGCATATAAGCTCATAGCCTTGCAATTTTTACCTTTCATGCAATTTATTTAAATTCAAGTTGATTTTAAGACTAGTCATTCTAGTCTTAGACTTGTCCTCATCAAGTCAAAACAATTTCTTATTCTTTTCTTTTCGGGACTAGTCTTTTCTTAGTCCTGGGGTACCTTGATAAAGCTAAGGTCCCAATACTTGATTTATTATTTAAGCTTCAAGTTATTATGTTCCTTTGTATTTCTATAGTTTTGATTCATATTCATGCATGAACATAATGTTTTTGTCTCAACAAAAACAAATGAGAAAATGTTTTCTTGAATTAAAGATTCTTTCTAAAGAAATAAATATGGGAAACGGGTTTCTAAAAACTCATAAACATACATAGGAATGATTTTCTTACATAAACAAAAGGGTTTATGAAAACTTATCTCTTATCAAGAAGTAGAAATTCTTTGAAATATTACAAGAAATAAAAATATCATTTTGCTACTTTTGAAATTCAAGTTTAGAAAACAAAACCCCACTTTGAGAAATTAAAGTTATTACAAGAGATTTCATTTAGAAATAAAAATCTTTATCTTAATGACCAAAAGATCTTTCAAAAGTAAAATGGAATCTCAAATTCAAAGACTTTTAAAACCTTACTTTTAAGTTGAGACAACTTCATTTACTTCATACATATGTTATGAGTCATTACAAATATATATACCTTTCAAAAGTTTACAAAATAATTGAAATGTTATCCTTTCAAAATGAGCTTTGTTTACAAAAAGGAAAACAAGTGTTTACAAATTCGTGGCAAATCTGGTCGCTATCTTTTCGGAACCAAAACGACTTAGTTTTATAAAAATAAGTTTAGAAATGCGTAGATCTTTTCGAGTAGGTAGAAAACGACATATTATACGCGAAATTCCGAGTTAAAACGAGCAAGTTATGGCCATTTTAAATTGGAATTTCCCCTTATACGATTTTCTACGATTTTAAGTAAAGTTTAGAATTTTCAAGAAGAGGAATTCACGAAATACTCATTTCGGGTATTCTTCTTGATTAGATAATCCCGAGGAGGAGTGTTCGTATCCCGAGGATTACTACGATTAAGAGGAATTTCCGAACGACCCATCCAAATCAAGAAAGGTGTCACCATGGCCGAGTGAGTTACTTCCCGTTGATTTTTCTCATACTCTTGCTTGTGCTTGTAAAATTAGTTGCACTAGAATCTATGCAAACTCAAAAAGAAGTGTATGATAACATGTTGAAGGAATGCTAAGATATCGAAACTCAATTTGTTTGTAATAAAGTGGTATGTACATTATTATCTTGAATTGTTTGAAATTGGTTGATCACTTGAAAGAAGTTAAAATTAACTACTAGACTTTAATTAAAGAAATTATTCATGCACTTCATATGTTGAGTCACATTGCATTCGCTACTATACAATTGGTGGGACAAGTGTATAGTAGTGGTGGTAGACAGAACCGGTATATCATGTAAGTGGCGAGTAGGAGCCGGTAAGAACTACAAAAGTGATGGCTAGTAGGAGCCTGTAATAAACTACAAGTTTTTGATGGCTAGTAGGAGCCTGTAATAAACTACAAGTTTTTGATGGCATATAGGTGCCGGTAAGACCTATAAAAGTGTTTTAAAAGTTGTGGCTGTAATTGGCCTGAATCCCCAACCCCGAATGAAGGGCGTAAATTCATTCAACATATGATTCCCGGAAAGTCATATGTCTTGTATGCTCACGTGATTGTTTCATTTCATATGATTGAATAATAAACTTGATTGTCAAATTTCATCGAGTATGAATTTTTGGGATTTACTCACTAAGCTTATTAGCTTATACCCTATAGATATCTGTATTCTCAGGAACACCTATTTTTGAGCTTGAGGCCATCCCGTATCCGATTACGTTTTGATGTTAAAGCTTTTGGAGGAAATCTACTCGAAGACTTAGATTAGAATTCCTTTGAAATCTTTGATTTTGGTAGTTAGGAAGTTTATCCCGATCCTTGGATTCAGCGGGGGAATGCCCCTAAGAAATTATGTATCAGATCTTTGGATATTTATGATATGATTTTATTCCTGAATTCTTGTATGTTTATCTTTACTTGCTTAAACTATGCTTCCCAAAAGCGTCTCCTATTACCGTGTTAGACGCCTTACATATAATACTAAGGCTTTCGCATGACTAAGGTAGCCATTCTTAAGCCTTGATATTATATGTGGCGGACTGCCACGTTTAGGGTACCCTTCGGGGCGTGACACAAACAGAAACTAGCATGTTTACCAATACTGTATCTTTTCTTCATCATCACCCATAAAATCAATTTAGAGTAAGAAATAGAGCATACCTACGAGTTCATGCACGTCTTCGTGCTTGAAATTTTCGCTCCAACCAGTTGAATTTTCCTAACTTTATGACACCTGCTGATCAAGATAGCTTAAGATCACATGCCAATTTAAAGCTTCAAAAGAGCTGCAATGGAGGAACTAGGGTTAGGGTTTGAGAGAGATTTAGGGTTTTTTTTTTCTTTCCTTCAATGGCAGAAAAATGGAAGAAGTAGTGAGAGGAAGAAGATGATTGGAAGTTTAAAAGCCGAGCTATCACTGAAGCATATGATCTCGTCTCTTCAAGATATGAGATCAAATTACCTAAAACTGGAATTATTTTCGTTCTAGTGGTAATTTCGTAATTAAAAAAAACTATAATATTATTTTCCTTTTCCCAAAATACCTCATCCTCTTCTTTCATCAACATTTTATAAAAAATCATATAAGAACAATTTTTTCAATCACTAAACTTATTTATCTTATTTTCCTTTTATTTATAAATATAAAATAAAAATTCTACTTCTTTTCATTTTTCACTCATTTCTACTTTCTTCCATTTCATCCGCGCACTTCAATTTATTTCCTCTTTGCACAAAATTGCCAAACACAGGTTAATTATTCTATCTCAGTACTAGTCGAATTCATTATCATTCAAGTTCTACAAATTATTTAATAACTAAAATTTATACTTACTTTTGGATCATTAAAATAATTATTTGAAGGATCCCGTCTTTCTATTTACATTTTTAAAATAAAAATCATCAGTTTCGAAATCATTAATAGGAATATCACAAAACTTAGGAAATAATAGAAAAAAATGTTTTTTCCCTTCTTAAAATAACATAAAATCATAAACAAAAAAAACACAGTGTCGATGTCCTGTTCCTGTCCTGACTAGTGACCAAATGTAATTAAGGAAACAATCTGGACTATGCAAATTCTAGGTTACGACAGACACGGTATCTCACACCTAATCAAAAGTTAGCACACTGAAACCTTGAATATATTACATTACATATCCCGTGCCCGTGTTCCATGTTCTTCAAACCCCAATTATTTCAAAATGGAAAGCAAATCTGAATCCATAAAATCCACATGCTAGCCAGACTTAACCCATTCATAGGCTCACATGAACTCCAAAACCACATGATATTCATCTAGTTTCAGGGGTTAAAACCGTAAATTCAAGTGAAAAAAAAAAACCCCCACTTCTGTTCTGTCTGATTCTGCTTGATTGGGCAGATCACTGCACACACACACCCTTCTCTCTCCCTCTCTCTCTCTCCCTCTCCTGCTGAATCAACAAAATTAAAATTGAAATACTTCTTTTTCTTTCGCTTTAATGGTTATCTTTCTCCATATCTTTTTACTTCCCACTCATTGTCATGACTCATAAAGTCAATAAAAAACCCAACTCTGAAAGAAGGATCCCCAATTATACACGCAAGCTTTGTTTAATCCGGGTTGCTTGGTTCAATTGTCGTTTTATCTTTTTCGGTCGACAGATCGACGACCCACTTCTCTTTTTGAGGTAATGTGACTGTCCATTTCCTCTAATCCATTAAAGTCACTACATTTATGTGTGAATCCACCAATTTTTCCAGTCTGAAGTTGTTAAGTAGGTGCTTTATGGTGTATTAATGGACTCTGCTTGATTTAGTTTGAGATTCTGTAGGAAGTCAAATTTAGAAGAAGTGGAATTCGAGCTTTGATGTTGCTTAGGAGTTGTGTTTTTCAGTTGGGTTCAGTCTGTTATGCATTAACATTGAGCTGTGAGTATGGTTATTCTTCAATGTTAGGGAAAGGCGAGTTCTTTCGTGATTGACTACTAAGAGTATTTACAAAATGCTTGACTTTGATTTCGATTTGAGGTGTAGAGTTTTACAAAGTTTCCAAGATTCGTGGTTGTTGATTTGCTGTCTTCAGTATGGTTTATGACTTCCCTTTTGAGAAGAGGGCTTATGTAGGTGGTTTTTGGATCAAGTTTCCATCGATAGGCTAGGAAATTGGGATACTTTTGCCAGGACTGAAGATTGAATCCAGTGAGTTTTACTTGAATTTTTCTTGATGGCGTCTATACGAAGAACTTTGTCTCCAGTACCTAGATCTGGGGTTTCAATGAATGGAGAGGCATGTGGAGTTGCTTCTGCTTTATCTAGGTCAACACCAGTGTCTCAGAGCAATCGACAAGCAAGTGAGCAGGTATCATCACCCTATGCTCAAGGTGCGTTGCTTGGTTTTTTCTCCCCGAGATCCTCTAGGCCTCTCGAGAAAAAGCTGAAGGGGTCCCTTTGGAGAAGAGCATTATTTCATTTTAGTATTTGCTTCACCGTTGGGATGTTTATTGGACTCACACCATTTGCATCACGAGATATATCCACAAACCCTGTGTCCATGCACAATTCCTTCTACTTTGATCTGAACACGGCTGCTGCAAATTTTCAATCAGATGATATTGAAATTAGGAACATGACTCGAATACAAAGTGAGACTACGAATAACAGTAGCAGTAGCATGTTGGATGCAGGGTTGAATGAAAAAGATCCAAAAACAGAGTTGACGTTTTATGAGGACGGGAATACATCATCAGTTGCTGAAAATGAAGTCATGGAAGTTAAAAAGCTACTTATTGTTGTGACACCAACAGAAACAAGACCACTTCAGGCCTATTATTTGACTCGATTGGCTTACACATTAAAGCATGTCACACCACCTCTGTTGTGGATTGTAGTGGAGACAAATTCCCAGTCTCAAGAAACAGCTCAAATTTTGAGAAACACTGGCATAATGTATAGGCATGTGGTATGCGAAAAAAATTTGACTGGCATTAAAGAGAAAAGCATCTATCAAAGAAATGCAGCCCTAGATCACATTGAGAGGCATCATCTTGATGGAATCCTGTCCTTTGCAGATGAGGATAGCATCTATATGCCTGACCTTTTTAAGAAAATGAGGACAATCAGGTATTTGTCAATCTCAATGATAGGCGTTTCTTGCTGATAACTCATAATTATGATGAAAACAGCAGCTGATGAGCTGAAATTGCAATATTCTGATCTTTAAAATGGGCTTTTATGTGTAGAAATTCTAATAAAGGATATTGATTAATAAAATCTTGTTCATAGTGTCATAATTTATGGTTATTATTTGTAATAATTTATTCAACAATTTGAAGGTCACCTGTGGAATGAAAAGGAATGAATCTCACTGAACTAAACCGAATAAATTGAAATTAATGTAGAAGGAAAGAAAGAAAAAAGAGGCAACTCCTAGTTGCCTCCCTATATATATTATTCATGTCATTCAGGCGATGACTAAGTATTAATAAGTACATTGCTCTGTCGTTAAACTGATCATGTATCTTGCTTCACACCATAAAAGCATCTTAGATCTTTTATCTTTTATAATGCGTTGCTTAGCGTTTGTGTACTTAATCTTTAGATTTGACTGATTTTGAAATTCTGTATATCTCATGAAAGCGGCTTAGATTTCTTATCTTTTAATCCAATACCTTGTTTAGTGTTTGAATATTGATGCTTTAAAGATCCGTTTTTCTCATAACAGCCACATATTTCTCCTCTTACCCTCACTAAAAGAGCAGGACTTTTGTTTTCCTATTTATTTTTGCAGCCGATTTGGTACATGGATGGTGGCTACGGTGATAGAGAATGAAGGAAAACTATGTTGGAAGGTCCTATTTGTAATGGGACTGAAGTTGTTGGATGGCATACCAGTGAAGGTAATAAAAGGATCCGAAGATTCCATGCTGACATGGCTGGGTTTTCCTTCAATAGCACCATTCTTTGGGATCCAAAGAGGTGGCGCAGACCAACACCTGAACCCATTAGGCAGCTTGACTCAGTGAGGAAAAGATTCCAGGTAAGCTCTTTCATTTTCTGTGTTATGTGGTGATTTATGGAAGCAGGATGTAGCCCAGATGTTCATTTCTCTGAAATGGGACCTGTGATAATTTTTATTGGTTGATTTTGTCATTTACCTTAACTCATTTTCAGGCTGTATTATAGAAACTAACATATTTTATCTTTTGTGTTTCCAAGCTCGTTAGATTGTATTGAGACCATAAAGTTGAATGAGATTCTTAAGCAACATGTAATGAGATTCTCCAGTTTAGCCATTTTTACTCACTGCAAAGCTTGTGCATAATTGCTGGAACATACCCCTTCATTTATCATCCTTATTGGGATTTTGTAAAACAATCACTTCAATCTAATTGGCCTTTAATTATATTAGCCTCTACATTTTTCCTGAATCTTATGGAGATGTTTCATATTAATTAAAAACAAGGTCTCTAATTTGCATATTTTGACCTCTCATTTACACATACATTTGATGATTGAACTGTATTCCTCTTTTCATTGTCAGTATAAATCTTTGTAATGTTTTAAATAGTGTTTACTTCTCGGTCATGTGCAATTTGTTGTTGATAATCTACTGTAACTGTGTTCCATTTTCTAGACTCACTCATTAGTAAAACTTTTCCTCTTCACATGCAAGTTACTGCAGAAGTTTTAGAAGAAGCGAAATGCTTAGAGTAGGAGTTTTGATAACCATTATGTGTTTTGGAGTTTGAGAAGAAAGGCAGGGGGGAATCGCAAAATGCTATTCTATGTGAATGAAGTAGCAAATGCTATTTTTTAGATAAGATGATGCATATGTTATTTGAATATAAAATAGCAAATGAAATGGATAGCCATTTTCTTTCAGAGATGCATTAGAAGACAGGGTATGAAATAAGAAAGCATATGATAAAACTTAGTAACTGAGATTCTTTAAATCAAACATACTTTTCTGTTCTTTCCATCTTTTATAGTTGTCACTGAGGGGAATTGTTCTAATATGTCAACTCAATCTTCATCTGTTTTTGGTTTTTGAGTGATGTATGGATTTAAGTTGCAGCTATAATCTGGATTAACGATTAGGTTTCTACAGGATAAAAATTGGTACACCTCAGCCCAAAACTCAATCCAATTTATTATAACTAGTATAGTATTTAATAGGATCAGGTGACTAGAGGATATTTAAGGTAATGATCATAGCTTTGCAATGTCTAACACCATATAAATAGGAGAAGATACAGCAGAGAAATGTATCTTGGTTTTAGCAAAGGAAACACATGCCCCTCTTTTTCCCTCCATCTTGGGAGCTGTTTGGGAGATTGAATCCTACCATTGATTTATCCATTTTAACTTGCAAAAACAAACACCAACCAGTAAGAAACTGTTGGCAATACATAAAGAGGTCTTTAACGCAATTAGTGAAAATGAAATACAAATGAAAAAATGTTAAAGGACAGGTAACAAGAATACCAGGAAGGATGGATTAATGGGAAAAGAGGTGTCTGGGTTTGGGCTTATTGGGTTATCATGCATTGAAAACGCTTTCATGTCTGCATAAGAATTTTCAAGAACAGGTCCAGTACTGCTGTTTTGCAGTTTGTTATGCCTTAAAAGGTTTATATCTTCCATTTTCTGGTACTCTATCTAAAAAAATTCGTGCTAAAAATGCAGGTAAGTGCACTTATTGAACAACTTGTGGAAGATGAAAGCCAGATGGAGTGTTTGCTGGAGAATTCCTTGAAAATCATGGTTTGGCGTCTTCATCTTGAGGCATCTGTGATGCCTTATCCACACAACTGGTTATTGAAGAATAACATGGATGTCATGTTACCACTTGCTAACATCTCTTGATGGCTGAGCAATTTATTAGAATTTTGAAGGTTAGTATATTTCAGCTGTTAGATGTCTGTACTCTGGAAGCAATAATTCTGATATCCTCTATTTCTTTTGCCTTTTAATAGAACGATCCCATAACAGTACCTTTCGTTAGTCCTTAAGAGAGGTTGGATGGCAATTAGGTGAAATTCACTAATATCCTCAAATGGTTTTCTTACTTAATGCAACGGACAAAAGCTGTAATGCAACTAGCCTCAACCCAAACCACTACCCCTCATCTCCAAAACCATTTTAAAAAGTATCTAGGATTGCATCCTGAACTACTAGGATTCAACTAGTATTATTCCTACAGGTTTAAGGACCAAACATTCAGCTAGTAAATTTGATGTGATTTGGGCCCAAGGTTCTAAATAAGCCATAAATAATTAAGCTGTGCTATCTTCATTCCTTAATAAGCCAGCCAGAGTGAACTCAGCATGTGTATAAACCTTTGTATTTAGATGAAAGAACAGGGCATCGGGTAGCTTTTGCATTGTCCTGTACTACACAGTTGCAATCTCTTTAAGTCTATTGTTGTGATTTCAGCTTAGTCTCATTCGAGTGCAAGATATGGTGATGAATTAATGGATCGTCAACCATCATCATGGGCATCTCAGCATTGCTGCAGCTACATAAAGATGTACCTTGCTGCAGATACTATTTTCACTGAACAAATCCAGCAAGTTGGCATTCAGGCACTTGAAGGACGAGTCGAGTCGGAGATTTTTGGTTGATTGTTCAAGTTTTGTACTCATAGTCACAGAGCTGTTTGTTGGTTTTTGAAGGAAATACACTGCAAATGTACAGTTAGATGAGTTAATTTTTCCTGTATTATTTTTATTGGCTAGCTTTTGCTGCAAGGTAAACAATTATATTTACCACGACTAAGGTCACTTGGTGGATACCATCTTCATGTTTTAACACGTGAGACTTCATCATCTTAGGATTTAGGTTTGGTCTATTCTTTTTCCAAAAAGCTTTGCTCCTCTGTCTCTCTCTCTCTTTGGACATAAACATAGGCATGGTTCTAAAACCAAATCGAATTGCAACAGTTGGTTTTGGATCTTGAAAATGAAGAACGGGAACTAGAATTATCTCTCATAGTTTCGATGAAATTGTCCTTTTTTTTTAAGTAAAAATAAAAAAAAATGAATTTTGGTTTTTAATAAAATAAGTTTTAAACTTGAAACAATTAATTATTGGATTTAAAGATGTTAAATTATTTAACAAAATTTTTTAAAAATTTGTTTAGAATGTGCGTTTATTTATATATAAATATAATTAATATCAATTGTGATTAGTAATATAAGATCGTAAAATATTTCAAAGGAAGAAAATTATAATATAAAAAATAGTCTTATTTTATTAAGAAAATGAATTTTACTTTTAGGGTAAGTTTATATAAACTAAATTATATGTGATTTTAAGTTATATTTATTTGCGTTTTTGATATTAATACGTTAAATATTGCAAAGAGATAATAAATTTTGATATTCATATGGAATGGTGTAAATATTAATAAGTATATATTTAATATAATTTAAAAAAAATTTCTCTAATTTTCTTTTCTTTTTCTTTTTTTAGTGATATCTGCTGGAATTATCGGTTCCACTTGATTCTAGGTTGTAAAATCACCTACAAATTAGAAAATCGATGGTTTCTTAGTCAGTTTTGAAACTGATCAAGTGATTTGGTTTTGGTCCCGGAACAACCTATGACGAGTTTAATTTGGTTTTTGGTTTAAAATCGGATGCGGACCTCCTCACCTTCTTCAAAAAGCTTTTGGTTAATGTTCAAAAGAACATCATTGTCGTGTTGATTCGTTGTCATAATAAATAAGCTGGATTTCTTAATGATTGTGATCTTGCAAAACTGTAAAATATTCGCTATCATAGCACTTTGACTTGTCATTAAAAGCTTGTGATAGGTACAGTTTGCGTATTAATGAAGGGACCTCCACAATCAACAAGTATTCAAGTAGCCAAACAAGTGCATACTCAGATTTCTAAAAATGGGTTGTCAAAATCAAATTCGCAAAGCAATATTATTACCAAGTAGTTGGGTCTGATTGGACGTTCGTTTTAGATTGTTTTGTCATCTTATTATAATTTTTAAATAATTATTTTTCAAAAAAATATAAATAAAAAACAAGATATAAATAAATTAAACAAAGCAAATATAAATAAGATACCAATGAAAATTAAACCGTCCAAATAGACCTTAAATAGTCTCCACTCTAATTAGGAAACTCATTTGGCTTAATTTATCCATGATACTTGTCATATTTTTTGTTATCTTAATTAATCCTTAAAAATGGAAATAGTTTGATGGCAATAACAATTCCGAAATATTACATTTGATACTTTAACTTCTGTTGCATTCAGTTTGAGATAAAGAATAAAATCTCCAAAAAGGAAACCCAAAACTAAGACAAAAAAAGTGTCATAGAAAATTTGTGCGTTTTTACATTACATTTATAGAATAGTAAATGAGGAAAATATTCCATATTCTAAAAATGATGCAAATCCTTTTTTCTTACATGATGATTAAGTTGATTCTTTCAAAGATATTGAGTTTCAATTATTATATAATTGACGATATAATTTTTCTTTTTTTTTTTTTTTTTGGTCTTATTCTAATAACATAGTAAAGCCATAACAACAAAAAACGTACATGTATTATTATCTGTTGATTTCAAGCTCCAACGCACACACTAATTTGGGAATGAACAAACTTGAGATGTTGCTCGGACAAATCGTTCATACTCAACTCCAACGTTGCACATGTTTGCCATAACCCTTGTGTAAATCCTTCCGTATGGAGACAATCGTCCACATATTCCTTCATAAGCTCGGACCTACATTGAAAAATAAAAAAGTTCACAAGTTATTAATGTTATTATTATCCAAGTAAATATAACTCAACTTTAATATAATCAATAGATATAAGATACTTTTTTATTTTTTAGATTTTTTATTTTTATATATTAGAGAAGATATGGTAGACTAACAAGTTTCTTAAAACAATCCCAATCATCCACAAGAGGTTGTCCAAGGGGTCGAACATCATTCAACACCATATTGCTTTTTTCGTCATTGTTATCCATAACAATTCCAGCAATATTATTGAACCTCTTATCCTCTTGCTGTCTTTTGGATTTCTCATCCATTAGTCTCCTAAGAGCTTCTCTCTTTTCAGGAGATCCGATGGGAGCCCTTGCATACTGTAAAAAAAAAAAAAAAAAAAAAAAAATCAACATCATATTATTATTATTATTATATGCTAAAACTATACATGAATTCATATGTGTAGTTGGTCATATTTAGATGGATAATGTAAATTAAATTGGGTCACCTCTTGTTGTAGATAATGCAACTTAATGTCACGTTTACTTATGTGTCTCATATCTGAATTTGTGGATGAAGTTATTGCAGCATCAGTAGCATTCAGAAAAGGATTGGCACCCAAGAAAGTTGATAGAAAAGCCTTTTTCAGCTCCAATTGTCCATATTTCATGACTTGTGATGCAACGGCTGTCCTCTCTTTCACCTAATCAAGTAAATTTAATAGATTAATCTCTTAACTTTATATAACCTCTTTATTATTTATTTATTTATTTTTTTATCTTGGCTGTGAAAAAGGAAAAATTACTAAACATGTAGATTATATATGCTTATTATTGGTGCACATAATGTGACTAATATACCACACTATATTGCTCCACCAAAGTTTCCTCCTTTAAATTCTTGATGTCACTGCAAAAACAAAATAATACTAATAATATAAGAAAACTTGTATTTAGAGATAGAAAATGGGTAAAAAAAAAGTTTTGTTTCTACGAATAGAATTATTGATGGTGATTTTTCTGACAAAAAATTACGTTTAGAGACAATCCCAGTTTTTTTTTTTTTTTCCTTTTTCTTATAGTTTAAATCGATTAGATTCCAATCAATTATTTATTTATTTATTTTACCTGTCCTCCATCCAAGATATGCTATACAAATCTCCCAGACAATTAATATCAGAACAATAAGTTCCCCAGCTACTCTCATTAGGGCTAGACGCAGTGGTTGCATAAATTCCAATGTCCTTTGGAAGGAGGCCGTCGAACATGCTGCCTGATTCACATGCTTCTATATATCACCATGCTTTTATATCCTTTAGCTTCATGTTTTTTCTTCAGCACCCGCACAAAATCATTGGCATACACGTACTCGGAATCCGATGGCTTTGGCATTGCTTTACATTAAATAACATTTTTCATTGTATATACTATCTATATATAAGTAACATTAATATATAATTATATCATATATATATATTTTTTATTTGGAATAAAAGAGAGAAGCAAAGGAGTGGTTTTACCAAGCATTCCAGGGCCTCCATGGTCGGCATAATATATGAAGATATGGTCATTAGGTCCGGTGTCTAGGACTTTACCACTACCCCCACCGGTAATAGCATTTCTGTTTCCTAGAATTGCAGCATAGAAGTTGTTTACATTGACATCATTATGTGTATAATCCTACAAGTTAAGACAAAAAATTGAAAAATCATCAATAGCACATGTATTGTAGGAAAAATTAGTTATTAATCAGATGAATGTCTTCTGTTGAAATAATATAATTTAAATCTTAGATACGTGTGATCAAATAAAAGAATTATTTGATTTATTGGTGGTTACTTTGGGAACTCCTGCATAGACATTTTCACCATCGGGCCTGTTAAGGATGACACCAGGTATAGGGTTGCGTGGATCATTTGCTATGTCATCGTACATGAAGACAATTATGTTTTCATCATCTAATCCACCTTTCTTTAATATTTGGTATGCATGGCTTATGTCTGCCTACACAAAGAAATAAATATTCATAATCTAGTTAAGTTATTAGTCATAAACCCAATTCATAACTATAGAATTAACCAAAGTTTTGTATAAAAAAGAAAAGAATGATATGCACATAGATATTTACTTTGAATATATATAATTTTACCTGGTGTCTATAATTTTCCCAACCTTTTGATCCAGCGATTAGAAGTGCCCATCTCTTTCCTATTTTATCTGTTTCCACCTTATTATCTCTAGCCCCAAGTGGCTCATCAACCATCAGCAATGTACAACAAGCTAGAAGAAAACAACAGTAAAACTGTCTCATTTTGAATAGTGAATGTGAAACCTTGTTTTTCTTACATTGAGAGAAGATAATACCAGGAAATTATGTTATGTCTACTTGGAACTATGCTTCCCAAGGCAATGTCCTTAAGGGTATTTATACATAATAAGGGGTTCAGATGGGCTCAGTTTTTTTTCTAGGAACAAACCAAAAGAGGAGCGATAGGGGCCCCCTTCCCAATCTCGTAAAAAAAAAAAAAAACTAATTATTACAATATATTTAAATAAAAGATTATTTTATTATTTTATCTTTTAATAAAAATACAAAATCGGCCCCAATCATATGATTTTGTATCCATCCCTGTTTTTTTTTTCCTTGTTATAGTTTTAAACTTTTTATGATTTATGCATAAGGACGAAGGGCTGAGGGGTGAAATGTTGGATTCATTATTCATTAATTAAGTGATGATGTTGACTACGTAAACTATCTAAATTAACTTCATACAACCACTCGCACGCTTCCACATTCCACGTATACCCATCAACAAACAGCAGTGTTCTTTTATTTGCCATCAATTTACTAAATACATCAAAGAGTCGAAACCAAAATTATTAATAAGTCAACTAGGGCATACACACGCAACCACCAAATATAGCCGGATATTATTATTCGTAAGTCTCACATAGAATTAATTTGTTGTTTATGGATAATTTAATCGAAGTCTTGAAATCTATTATTTTTGTATTTAAGTGGTCAAGCTTACGCAATTTTTTATTCGAGTCCTCCTTCAGTACATAATTTCATGGAAACGCTCCATTTGGCCAAATAGTTTAGTTAGCTTAATGTCTTATTTGTGCACAAAAAACAATATGCCACTCGGGAGCTTCAACGTATGGTTTCGTTGACGGGACCATCCAATCATCTATGTAATTATTAAAATAAATATAGTAATTAAAATATTATGTATGGTGTGAGCGATTGGATTGTGATGAGACCATAGAATTTCTCATGCCTCTTGATTCGATTGATATTAAAAGTACTTTTAAATTTGGGTAACTTCTCAATTTTATAGGTGGAATTTGAAATTTAAATCTCATATGTTCTTGTTAAATTTTGTACCAATCTTAATTAATAATGAGTATTTATTACTATAACTAGTAAAAATAAGAAAAAGTAGAATATTTAATGAATAAAAAAAAAACACCTTAAGCTTAGATAGGAATTTTAACATTATATCCACTCAAGTTAGAAAGGGATTAAAAAAAAAAAAATACTACTCCACATTTGTTTACCATTAAATTAAATCTTCAATGTTTTAATATACCAATGAAAAATGTAAATGAAAAAAGGGTTAATTAAAAAAAAAAACCAATCCATGCTTTAACGTTTTTGCAAATAGGTGATTTGATTTTTTCTTTTGAAAAACAACTGATTCAAGTTCAACTCTGTTTTGTTCCATCCAATTTACCATTATTATGGTCATGTGATAATCAAGTGCATCCTTTACAAACTTAGAATAAGACTACTCTAATCGGTCAACACAACATTTCAAACCAAAATCCCCCCCTCCTCTCTCTCTCTCTCACACACACACACACACACATAGCAAAAACTTAACCCCACTTTCATGATCAATCTCTCGCTGCATTAATGGCAAAAAAAAAAAAAAAAAAAAAAGACTCGCTCCATTGTCAGGATCAACCATACAAGCGTAAGCTTGGAGTAATGAACAATAAATAATCGGGAATCTACAAACTGAAAGAACCAAAATCTTGGAAAAGAGCATGTATGTTGAAAATCTCACAAGTTTTATTTTGTCTATCCCAACGTGAAATAAAAAATACGAATTACAAAAGCTAGCAGAAGCCCTAGTTTGGGAGAACCCAATGAGAGAGGGGGGGTCGATGTTCATGAAAAAGATGAAAGCTATTACCTTTGGTGCTAATGATGAAGATGAATCAACATTTGGTGCCACTAGTGTTCTTTCCTCCTGAATCATGTGTTTGATCAAAAGAATAATTGAAATTCTTCTATGATTTGGGTTAGGAATTCTTTTTATTTTTTTGTGATCATCATAGAATGCTTGATGGCAAGAAAATGTTGGAATGGATCAAGTTAGCTTTTCCTCAGAGATGAATAAAAGATTTTGGAATAGAAGTTGAGTTAAACTTTAGGTTTCTGTTAGAGGTAGACACTATCACGAGAAAGAAGGTTTGTTTTGCATTTTTTTAGGCATGCACATGATTATCACATGACCACAATAATAGTAAATTTAGATGTCGTCACGGTCTGGTTCAGGTTCAAAATGGGAACCGGAGCCATGAGAGCCGGTCTGGTTCCTAGATCTTATGGTTATATTCCGATTCCTCTAAAACCAGGCACCATAACATTAAAAAAGAAAAAAAATCAATTAAATTACTTTACTTACTTTAAGTAAGAAAAAAAAAAAGTAAAACAAAATTTTACCTAGAAATAACATCAGAACTAATAATAATTGTTTATAGCCCATTAGCTGAAAGAAATTTTACAGTTATATATTTATTTATATACAATCACTTGTACTTTTTAGTTGCCATGTAAGTAATATAGATTATAAAATAAATATACAAATAGGTCCACAAATATAATATCAAGTCTCACATTATTAAGAAAGAAAAGTTCATTTTGGTTAACAATATATATAAACTCAATAACACATGATTTCAAATATATTTATTATTTGTATTATTAATAACAACATATAAAATGTTGTGAATAGAAAATAAAGTTTTACTTTTCATGTGAAAATAATTTAAATATTTATTTTTAAATTAGATATTATTATTTATTTTATTTTATTTATTTTTTTGGGGTATGGAACTGCCAATTCTCCTGGTTCTTCAGGCGATTCTTGAACCAATGGTTTTGAAGGGTAAAACCGACTCGACCTACTAGAACTGGTGATTTCTCAATTGGTTCGAACCTTCCATCCATGGGCTGGTTCCTGATTCAAGAACTGCCAGTGACGAGTATAGTCGGTTTTCAGTTCAGAACCAATTCGTGGAGATATCTAGGTAAATTGGATGGGGTAAAACGAAGTTGAACTCATATGAGTCGTTTGTAAAAAAAAAAAAAAAAAAAATTAGCTCAAATCACCTATTTGTAAAAACATTAAAACATGAGTCAATTTTTTGTAATCAACCCATGAAAAAATAGGGTAATACTAGGTCAAAATATGAAGTTGCATCACTCGATAACTGCGATGTACCTGTTTCAAGTTCTCCCACTTTAGTTAGGCATGGTAAATAGGTCGTGTCATGCTGTTCGCATGCCAAATTTTGCGTGCTTTGTGTACCACGTGCTTTTGCATGCTTGGCCTATTTGCGCTTGCGTGTCAAGCTTTGTGTGTTTTTTTTTTCACATATTGTACTGTGCCAGCCTATTTAGTCATGTGCCGTGTCGAGTACCTTCGCATACCAATTTGTGTACCTTTAATCGAGTCCAATTTCACACAATTCATTCGGTTTTTTTTATTATTTTTGACTAGCGGTTTTTTTTTTTTGATGGTTTTTTGAAATTTTAATTAAACTAATTATCCAAATTAGTTATAAATAAATTATTGATTGTAACATTTAACATAAATAAAATTTAGACAATTATTGAAGTAATATTTTTAACTCTATTAATAATAATATGCATTACATTATTATTTTAATTGATAGTAGAAAAAAAGTAATTAATTTAATTTTAAAAAAAGGTACGAATGTGATGATTGATTACCTTGTTATCCGCCTTGATCATCAACATCGCTTGGGGGCTGATAGTGATATGGTGGTTATGGTCCTTGTGGGGGTGGTGGTGCATGATGCACTAGTCGACAACTTGCCCATTTAGAGAAATTATGCATGTGGGTACTTATAGAGTTGAGCAAATCCCCATGTTCTTTTTTGAACCTTGGTTATCTATATTAGAGTGTTCATTATGTCTTCCATATTATATGTACCAAATCCAGATTATTGCTATGTTTGAGCTTGACCCTTCCACTGTTCGTGTCCATGCCCATCTCCCATTCCTTCATCTTGCGTGGGAGGGGGATGGATAGATCATCTAAGTTGAGATCAAAGATCTGTTTATGTGATTCATTTCTATCTCTCGGTTGTGTTGCACCATCTTGATCTCTAATATATTGGTTATCTTCAGGATCATTCTTGAAACCCAACCTTGTTGCTATGTCGCTCCTTGTGAATTTGGACCTTGATTCTTCTTTCTTATAATTTGAAAGGTCAAATTCGTACGATTTCAGAATGAGTGTGATAAGGTGGCCGTATGCAAGATGAGAATCTTTTCTCTCCAGCACCTGGTGCATGCATTGTATCACTAAATAGCCGACATCTAATACTCGAGGATCCATTATTGAGTCCATCAGGTAGACATCTTCAATAGAGACGTTATTGAATTCGCTCGTGGACATATATTGTAGCCAATTATATGATAGATTAGTCTATAAATTGGTAAAAGATCTTTTTACTTAAGGTACTTTAGGTGGTTAGATTGACGCTCACCAGCACATATTGGAGCACTAGCTCAATCAAATTCCCGGTTGAATGTATTGGTCATATCTCAATTTTTACGTAACTAATAGACCATTCAAATAATCCATGGCAATATGGAGAACATAACCAAACATATAAGTGGTGATAGATGCCCGACTTTGGCTTCTACTATCCATCCAAGGAACCACATTGTCATCTTCTATGACATCATTTGTTGTGGCATTCGAATAAGACATATAAACGAGATTGTCATATGTCTCATTTGGAAGGTCCATGAGCGCAACCAAACTAGTGTGACATAATGCGTTAGTGAAGTTGTGTCACTGATTTAACTCGTCCATGTCATAATTTTTACCTAGAAGTACGAGCTAAGAGTAGAACTCAGTTTCGTATCGTGCTCTCATAGCCGAAATGAGCAAATGGGTATAATTATTATTATCATCACGTGGGTGATGATTGGGTGAAGAAGGTGGGGATGGTGATGGGGATGGTGATGCGGACAGGGTAGGTATTCTTTCTCGGTAGCAGCATCATGCGGTTCCTTTGGTACAATGGCGTGAACTTTGTGAATGCTCCATTATTTATAATAGAAGGAACTTCTTATACAATTGGAAAATGCAAGTGTGATGGTGTGAAAACGACACAGGTTTAGAATCAACGTACCCATGTCGGCTAAAGGTATATATAGAACTAACGTGGGCACATTTAAAAAAAAAAATGCTGACATGGGCACGCGACTGGCTAACGTGTCCATGCCAGCGGCCGACGTGGGCACGTGGGCCAGGGACTTGCCCACTTTAGCCTTAAAAAAAAAAAAGAAAAAGAAGGCCAACATAGGCACGTCGCTTGCTAACATGCCTATGTTGGCAAAAAAAAAAAAACTTAGGTGGATGTGGACACATCGTCGGCTGGCATAATATATTAAGTATAGGCTCTAGATTGTAACTTCACCCATTTCGTAGCAAATTCAGGTGTTATCATCTCGTAAAAATTTGTAAATTGTAATTCAAACATCGTTACCACTTTCTCACTATTCGTTTAGATATCAATATAGCAGGAAACAACAACAACCAGGTCAATTTTCCCAACTTCAATTAGTTTAATGACTCATGGATTTTTGGAAACACTATGTAGGGTTTTAACACCTTCATGAATTAGATAGGGAACCTTGAATTTATGGTACTTATGTCCTTACCACCGATGCCAGTATATATTGTTGAACTTGAGAGTCTAATGTAAATTTTAATGAGACGATTTAATGCATAATTAACTATTATTTATTGTAAACAACACTTAATTAGTCATGAATATATATGTGTGAGTTTTGTGCATATTTGTAGAGTTTTGTGCAGATTTTTAGCAAAACAAGAGCACGTCAAGGGATAAGTCAATGGTCAAATTTAGGCCTCAAGTTATATATATTTAGGGTTTGACATGCCTAAAACCAAGGCAAATATCAAAATGATTATCGAGGGTTAAATTTAGGCCTCAACATATCAAATGTTAGGGCTCGATATGCCTAAAAACAAGGCAAATATGAGAATGATTGTTGAGGGTCAAATTTAAACCCCAACATATCAAAGTTAGGGCTCGACATGTTTGAATTTGAGGCTCAAAGAGTGTACGTGTGAAAAGTTATCGCAGGTCAAGTTTGCGCACGGCAAATGAGGCATGAAGAAGCATTTGAGGACGACAAAGCTGATGTGGACAAAAAAGAGCTATTTGAGTGTATTTAATGCATGGAAGATTATAGACGTTGCGTCTAATGGACTTTTGAATTTCAAAGGCTATTTATATACAAAGTCCAAAAGACCAACATGGGAAAAGAGTGCCAAATCATTTTACGAGCTCATTAACTACGATAAAAAAAATTATTTTTCATTTCTCTTATACATAACATTTACAAATATTAAGAGAGAGAAAAATACTTTAGTGCTTAATTCATTTGTTGGTATTCATATAAAAGCACTTAGAGAGAGAAAGGGAATATTTTATTTCTTGTGGGTGTAATATTACACATTTCGAGCCAAGTCTTTAATGTTAATATAGCGGTGGTGAAGACATTGAAAGGATAATTGGTGGACCGTAGAGAGTAGGCAAAGGGTCGAACTCCACATTAAATTTTTTGGCTTGTTTTTTCCTCTATCCCTACTTTTGTTTTATGCATATTATTTATTATCTTTTTATCCATTGTAAATTTATGTAAGTTCTTATTCCACTGTTTTAAATTTTCAATTTTTTTAAAATTCAAGTTTTAGGAAAAATACTTAATGAACACCCTACCCCCCCTCTTCTGAGTATTCCTAGTGTATATTTTCAATTGGAATCAAAGCTTGTCTCTATTTTTATATGCTTAACCACAAAATAGAGTAAAGATCATGGCTACAAATGCACTAGGATTTCTAAAGGAGCAAGTGATATGTAGACCTCCATTTTTATGTGGAGGTAATTACCCCTACTGGTAGTGTAGGATGAAAATATTTTTAAAAGCTCAAAATAGATTGATATGGAATATTATTGAAAATGAATCTTTTAAAATTGAAGGAAAATGAGAAGCTGATTTTACAGAAAATGATTGAAAAAACTTGATTTAAATGAAATTGTAATAAATATTTTACACTGTGAATTAAATGAAAGTAATTTCAATAGAATTTGTACATGTTCCTCCACAAAAGAAATTTGGGATGAGCTTGAAAAGACATATGAAGGAATATCCAGAGTTAGAAACACTAAAATAAGTCTCTTATGTAGAGAGTTCAAAAAGTTTAAACTGCTCCTAGGTGAAACTATTGATGAAATGCACAGCTGATTTATTAACATAATAAATCCTCTAAGTATGCTTAAGAAGAATTTAGAAATCAATTCTAAACTTTGAGGTCACTTCTGAAAGATTGGGAAGCCAAGATGATAGTGATTGAGGAAGCAAGAGATCTTAGTGTCTCAAGCAAAGAGAAACTTCTAGGTGCGCTTAAAACCTATGAGCTCATCAAGAAGTAAGGTGAAGAGGGCAATAAAAAGACAATCGCTCTAAAAGCCACAAGACAAGACTCAAGTGATGAAGAATATGAAGATGATCAAGAAGATCTTGTTTTAATGGTCAAGAAGTTCAAGAAATTTATGAAAATGAATTCCAACAAAATGGAGGATGACAATAGCTCCTCCAAGCATAAAAAAAAGAGGTAATTACATGCTACAATTGCCAAAAGCCAGGGCACATATAGTATTATTGCCCTCTACTCAAGAAAAGATTGAAAGAGGAGAAAAAAAGGGCATACATGGCAACTTGAAGCGATGAGGACTCATTGGATTCAGATGATGAGAATGTTTGCTTCATGGCCTTAGATAAAGAGGTATCATCTCCTTGCTCTCTATCTTATAGTGAGCTACACGCTATGTATGAAAAAGTTTATAGTAAATTGTTAAAAGCTAAAAAAAGGAATGGCATGTTAAAATCCTTAATGACTGAAGTTGGAAAATAGGAGAAAATTTTTAGACTAAGCATGAAAAAGTTAAAGTTGATAATAAAAGATTAAATATTGAGATAAATATCTAAAAATAAAAAATGAAAAGATGAATGGTAAATGTAAAACTTTGAAAAGTAAAAATAATGAACTAAATAAGAAATTAAAGGTTGAAAATAATCTACTTGATATTGAAATCAAAACCATAAAAGATAACAATGTTGCATGTGCTGAAAACTGTAGTAATGAAATCTTTAAAGAGTTGGGATCTTTGAAAGACGAAAATAAAATGTTAAAAACTAGCTTAATTGATTCAAAGGCTACTATAGCCAAATTTACAAATGGAAAGAAAAATTTGAACACACGTCTTGGAAGTCAAAAGTGTGATTCAAACAAATTTGGAATCAGCTATAGTAGTAAAAGTAATTGCAAGTCCCACAAAAAAAGATTATTAAAGCTATATATGGGGCGTGTAATTATTGTGGCAAAATAGGTCATATTGCGCAAATTGTGCAATAAGAAAATCTGTAAATTTGAATCATAAAAGCCAGTTTGTTTGGGTTTTAATAAGAGAAGTTTTTGTAACCCCCCAATCGAAAAACACCTAAATTAAAATGAGTACTAAAGAAGTAATAATTTATTTTGCAGGGATCCTCAAGTTACAACAACAAATGCTACTTGGATAGTGGATATTCGAGGCACGTGACAGGAGACGTGTCTAAGTTTACATCACTTGACTTGAAAGATCATGGGAGTCTTACATTTGGAGATGACAGAAAGTCAACTATTCTAGGAGAATGTAACATTCTCATCAATCAAGATTTATGTATTAAAAATGTTTTGTTTGTAGAAAATTTAAAACATAACTTATTGAGTATCAGCCAATTGTGCAATAATGGTTTTAAAGTTCTGCTAAAAGGTGTTCCATTGAAAGAATTGACATTAACCGAGCATGTTTTGAAGGATAAGACAAGAAAATGTTTACAAAATCAATTTAGATGATTTCAAATCTTCAAATGAAACTTGTCTATATAATGAAAATAATAATAGCTAGCTATGGCATAGAAAACTAGGACATACTAGCATGGATGTTATTCCAAAATTTATTAAAAAAGATCTTATTAAAGGTTTACCAAAGTTAAAATTTCAAAAGGACAAGATCTACCGTGAATATCAAAAGAGAAAGCAAACTAAGACTTTCTTTAAGTCTAAGGATGTTATTTCTATATGTAGGCCATTAGAACTATTACATATAGATTTATTTGGTCTTATCCAAACCTTAAGTATGGGAGGAAGAATATATACTTTGGTTATTGTTAATGATATTACTAGATACTCATGGACTTTCTTTCTTGCATCTAAAGACAAAACGAATCATGTTTTTTTTAGATACTATAAGAAAGTCCAAAATGAAAAAGATCTTAACATTGTTACAATTTGAAGTGATCGTAAGGAAGAGTTTGAAAATCATGTAAGGGGAAATTTTTGTAATAATTTTAGCATTGAACAAACTTTTTCAACTCCTAGAACCCCACAACAAAATGGTATGGCTGAAAGGAAAAATAGAACATTAATTGAAATGGCTAGAACCATGTTGTGTGAAAATAATTTGACGAAATTTTTGAAGTTGTGAATACAACATGTTGCATTCCAAATAGAGTTTTTATACGATCAATTTTAAAGAAAACCTCTTATGAACTTTAGAAAAGTAAAAAACCTAATATATCATATTTTCATCCTTTTGGCTCAAAGTGTTACATTTTAAACAATGGCAAAGAACAATTGGCTAAATTCGACTCTAAAAGTGATGAAGGAAAATTCTTAAGATATTCTTGAAAAGTAAAGCTTATAGAGTTTTTAACAAAAGAACTTTAGTTGTTGAAGAATCAATTCATTTTGCTTTTAATGATTCCTTGCCAAGTGCCTGGTTAAATGATGATGTTGGTAATGTGTGTGCTATTTTAAATAGAATTTCACTTGAAAACGGTAACAAAGAAGTTAATGAACAAAGAGTGGATGTTGATATGCATGAATCTGATAATGCTAATTTCCTAAAGAATGGAAGTATGCTAAATCACATCTTAAAGATTTAATAATTGGAGAACCTTCAAATAGTATTCAAACAAGATCTTCTTTAAGAAATTTAAGTAATCTAGTTTCCTATCACAATTTGAACCTAAAAATGTTGATGAAGCCTTAAAAGATGAATTTTGGATAAATGCTATGCAAGATGAATCACACCAATTCACAAGAAATAATGTATGGTTTTTGGTTCATAAACCTGAAACTAGACCTGTTATAGGAATCAAATGGGTTTATAGAAACAAGCATGATGAATCTGGTTTAATAACAAGAAATAAGGCTAGATTGGTTGCTAAAGGTTATAATTAAGAAGAAGGAATTGATTTTGATGAGACCTTTGTTCCAGTTGCTCGACTAGAATATATAAGAATGCTTTTGGCATTTGTTGTATTTAAAAATTTTACTCTTTTTCAAATGGATGTCAAAAGCTCATTTTCAAATGGTTTTATAAGGGAAGAAATCTATGTAGAGCAACCACCAGTTTTTGAAAATAATGAATTTCCCAATAGTGTTTTTAAGTTAAAGAAAGCTCTTTATGGACTAAAGCAAGCTCCTAAAGCTTAGTATGAAAAACTTAGTGGCTTCTTCTTAGACAATGGTTTTTCAAGAGGAAAAGTTGATACAACTTTATTTATTAAAAATCACAAGTCCGATACATTGATTATGCAAATCTATGTTGATGACATTATGTTTGGAGCAACAAATATGAGTCTTATAAAAGAATTTATGGAGTTCATGAAAAATGAATTTGAAATGAGTATGATGGGGGAACTAAATTATTTTCTTGGTCTCCAAATCAAACAAGATGAAAATGAAACCTTTATCAATCAAGCTAAATATACTAGTATTAACACAAGTATTAAGCTTTATACAGATGAAAAAAGGTAAAAATGTTTATGAAAAGATGTCTAGAGGGATGATAGGCAGTTTATTATATTTGACAGCTTCTAGACCTGACGTCATGTTCTCTGTATATATAGGTGTACAATTTCAATCCTACTCAAAAGAATCATACTTGAATGCAGTAAAACGCATTGTTAAGTATCTTGCAGGCACGATCGAAATTAGCTTATGGTATCCTAAATTTACTTCTTTCAATCTTATTGGATACTCTGATTCTGACTTTGCTGGATGTAAAGTAGATAGGAAAAGCACAAGCGGCACATGCCATTTTTTGCGAAATTATTTAATATCTTGGCACTCTAAAAAGCGAAATTTTGTTGCATTCTCAATTGCTGAAGCTGAATATATAGCAGCTGGCAGCAGTTGTGCACAAATTTTAGATGAAACAAACTTTACTTGATTATGGTTTAATTTTTGAAAATGTTCTAATTCTTTATGATAGTGCAAGTGCTATAAACTTGACAAAAAATTCCGATCTAACACTCAAGGACCAAGCATATCGAAATTAGATATCATTTCATTAGAGATCATGTTCTAAACAAAGATATCAGCTTGCAATTTATTGATATAAGCTATCGGATTGCTAATATTTTTACTAAACCCTTCAATGAGATTGTTTCTGTACTTTGAGAAGAGAATTAGGAATGATCAAGCAAGATAAGTGCAAAGTATTGTTGAATCAAGTTAACATAGAACAGAATTTTAGGCTAAATAAGCTGCTAAATATAATATATGCCTAAAAATATGGTCTGTGCATGTATTGGATCTGTTTATGTGCTAATTTGTGATAATCTGTTTTGATTGTTGCTTTTTTTTTTTGTGAAGATAAGTGCTCTGATGTGTTTGCGTATCTACTATATATGAGCTTACTATTTTGGTAAAATCCTCATGTGATGAGGCAAATGTGGTAAAGTCCTACTGTATGTAGGTATTGTGGTGTGAAGTCCTCAAGTGTTGAGGCATTTGTGGTGAAGTCCTACATGAATGTAGGCAAGCAATAAAGTCTTATGCAAGCATTGGCATGTGTGTTAAGTCCTATGTGTGTATAGACAAGTGCGGTGAAGTCCTATCGGAGCATAGGTAAGTGTGGTGAAGTCCTATCTGTGTATAAGGATGTGGTGAAGTCTTATCAGAGTATAAGCAAGCGTGGTGAAGTCCTATTCGAGTATAGGCAAGTAGTATGAAGTCTTACATGAGTGTAAGCAAGTGTGAAGCCCCCTGTAGTGAAGCATTTGTTTGAGTTGATTGTGTTGCACATCTTTGAATCTCTCCTTGTTTGCATATATTAAATATGTCATGTATGCGTTTTTGATAAGTACGAAAGAGGGAGAGAAGCGGTGCACAATTTACTATATGCATGAAGTATGTTTTGATAGGGAGAGAATTTGACATATTAAGTGTAGTTTGTTTTTTCCCAAAATTAAGTATGAAAAATCTGTTTTGAAAACTGGAAAATTTAAAATTTTCTTAGAACATGAATGCTTAATTGAAGGGGAGTATGCTGTAGTGAATATGATTAATTGTGCATAAATTGTTCTCATAAAAAAGGGGAGATTGTTGAACTCAAGAATTCAATATGAATTTTGATGAGACAATTTAATGCACAGTCAACAATTTATTTGTTGTAAACTACACTTAATTAGTAATGAATATATGTGTGTGTGTGTGTGTGTGTGCGCGCGCGCGCGTGCATGTGTTTTGTACATGTTTGTAGAGTTTTTCTATAGATATTTAGCAAAACAGGAGCATGTCAAGGGCAAAACAAGAGCATGTTATGGGCAAAATAGAAGCATGTTAAGGGCAAAATAAGAACATGTCAAGGGCAAAACAGAAGTATGTCAAGCGCAATACAGAAGCATGTCAAGTGACAAGTCCATGATTAAATTTAGGCCTGGACATATCAATAATTAGGGCTTGACATGCCCAAAATCAAGGCAAATATCAGAGTGATTGTCGATGATCAAATTTAGGCCTTGAAATATCAAAAGTTAGGACTCAACATGCTTAAAAACAAGGCAAATATGAGAATGATTGTCGAGGGTCAAGTTTAGGTCTCGACATATCAAAAGTTAGTGCTCGACATGTTCGAATTTGAGGCTCAAAGAGGTGCATGTACAAAAAGCTATCGCGGGTTAAGTTTGGTCGCTACAAGAGAGGCGCAAAGAAGCATTTGAGGTACGACAAAGCTGAAGTGGAAAAAAAAAGAGTCGTTGGAGTGTATTTAATGCATGGGAAATTATAGACATTGTGTCTAATGGACTTTTGAATTTCAAAGGCTATTTATATACAAAGTCCAAAAGACCAACATGGGAACAAGTGCCAAATTATTTTATGAGCGCATTAACTACGATCAAACAAATTCTTTTCCTTGTTCTATTGTACATAATATTTGTAAATATTAAGAGAGAAAAAAAAAATACTCTAGTGCTTATTTCATTTGTTGCTATTCCTATAAAAATACTTAGGGAGAGAAATGAAATATTTATTTTTTGTGGGTGTAATATTGTTCATTTTGAGCCAACTCTTTAATATTAATATAGTGGTGGTGAACACCTTGGAAGAAGTAATTGGTGGATCGTGGAGAGTAGGTAAATGACCGAACTCCACATTAAATTTTTTGGTTTGTTTTTTCCTCTATCCCTCCTTTTGTTTTACGCATATTATTTATTATTTTTTTTATTCACTGTAAATTTATTTAAGCTTTTATTCAGTTGCTTTAAATTTTTAATTTTTTTTAATTCTAGTTTTGGGAAAAATACTCAATTCACTCGCTCTCTTGAGTGTTCTTAGTGTATATTTTCATAATTCCCAGAAAAGAAGCAGCTGGAGAGAGATATTTATAAGCTCCACCAATAGTCACACAACTGCCTTCTTGATCCGCTTTAAAATGATCTTATATTTATAAAAAGCGATTTTACCAGCAAGTATACTGGATCAAATCAAGTAGTAAAAGGATGAGTGAGTATCATTCCCACGAGGAAAGGTTAAGTACTAAACTGTTATAAGTTCCAACTAATATTTATGCAAAATAATTAAATTTAATTGTTTTAGAAACACTACTTTACCTACTTTCACTACTTTATCTATAAATCCCCGAATTTTTGGATCCAAATTAAGGCTTAAACCCTAATCGGAAGTCAACCGGATTTCCAGAGTCAACAAAACCTAGTTTACCGTAACCGCTTAAGTTCCGCATTGCCGTTTTCTCAAGCCCTAGAAAACGAAGTTGGAAAAGTTAGCTATAATAGTTCGTAATAGCTATAGGTTATATAAAAATATTAGATTGGAGGAATTCGAGTGTCCTTTGAACCGATCGGACATAGTTCTTGAAAAACGTGTCCGAGAGTCCGGAATAGGAAAATTATTCCGAATATACCGTTGGACTCGTAAAAATATGATATTTCTAAAAATATCAATTTCGTAATTTTTTGGTAGCTAAAAATATCAGATATCGCTTTTATACGCATATTTTCTTATTACCGGCATTAAATTATCATGTCTACTTTTACATTACACTATTTTCTACTATTCTACACTATTCACCTATCTCTACTTTTTCTTACAACCTACTCTTACAAACCATACACCTATTTCTTACACATTTTCATTTCCAATACAATTTCACATTTTCATTTCTTACTTTTAATTAACAAAATAACAAAAATTAAAATTTTCTCTCCCCATGCATGGATTTGCGCCCCCCTCCCAATTTCCCTCAAATTGTTTTTTTTTCATTTATTTAATTAACACAAATTATCTCCCACATTTTCCTATAAATACCCCTCATACCTTCACTTCTTTCACACCACTTCTTCACTAAAGTTACTCTCTCAAAATCTCTCAAGAATTCTCTCCAAGAAGTCTCTTACAAGAAGTTCCTCTCTTCTTCTTTCTTTTAGGTAATATGCCTTCAAGAAATTCTTATGTACTTAGTATGAACTTAGTGTGTGTTTTCTAAAACCATGAAGGTTAAGAAAGCAACAATAGGTTCATAATTTGTTTTTGTTTATAATCACAATTCCTTTATGTTCCTTTATGTTTCCTTTATGTTCATAACTATCTAAATATCTATATAGCTATATATACTATTTAGACCATATAAGCTCATTGTCTTGCAATTTATTTATCTTTCATGCAATTTATTTACTTTATTGCAATTTATTTATTTTAAGTTGTTTTTAAGACTAGTCATTCTAGTCTTAGACTTGTCCTCATCAAGTCAAAACTTTTTCTTTTCTTTTCGGGACTAGTCTTTTCTTAGTCCCGGGTACCTTGATGAAGCTAAGGTCCCAATACTTGATTTACTTTCTTATTTACTTAATCTTTCAAGTTATTATGTTCCTTTATATTTCTATAGTTTATGATTCATATTCATGCATGAACATAATGTTTTTGTCTCAACAAAAATAAATGAGGAAGTGTTTTCTTAAACTAAAGGTTCTTTTTAAATAAATATGGAAAATGGATTTCTTAAAAACTCATGAACATGCTTGGAAATGATTTTTCTTAAATAAACAAAAGGTTTTATGAAAACTTATCTTTCATCAAGAATTAGAAATTCTTTTGGAATCATTACAAGAAACAAAAATATCATTTATTACTTTTAAAAAGTTGTTGGAATCTAAGTTTAGAAAATAAAAACCACTCCTTATGAGTTTAAAAGAAATTACAAGAGATTAAATTTAGAAAAAGGAATATCCATAACTCAAGATCTTTTCAAAAGAAAAATGAATATTCCAACGAAATCTCAAGTTCAAAGTCTTCTAAAAACTTTACTTTTTCATAAATTGAGACAACTCCATTTACTTCATACATTGGTTATGAGTCATTACATATATGTATATACCTTTCAAAAAGTTTACAAAATACTTGAAATATTCATCTTTTCAAATGAGCTTTGTTTACAAGAAGGAAAACAAGTTTTTGCAAATTCGTGGCAAATCTGGTCGCTGTCTTTTCGGAACCCAAACGATGTAGTTTTATGAAAATAAGCTTAGAAATGCGTAGATCTTTTTGAGTAGGTAGAAAACGGTATATTATACGCGAAATTCCGAGTTAAAATGAGCAAGTTATGGCCATTTTAAGTTGGAATTTCCCCTTATACGATTTTACCGCGATTTTAAGAAAAGTTTAGAATCTTCAAGAATTGAAGTTTTATGAAAGACTCATTTTGGGTATTTCATCTTGTTTAGGTGACGAGGGACCCGAGATCGTCTATCCGGAGGACTATTTTGATTAGATCTACCAATATGGAGTGAGTTATTCCTCTCATCAAGTTACATTTCCTTGTTTCATGCTTGTAAATAGAAGCACTAGAAATTAAGAGAAAGATAAAATGAACAATTGTCATGTGACTTGTGATTATGATTGCTTGAATATAAACTAAGAATATCGGAATTTTTTTTGATAAATAATTTGTGATTCTTGTATTGATATGATGAGAATTGTGTTGATCACCTCAACTTTAACTAAATATTTTTGGTTAAATTTATATTGGAATTAATTCATGCATATCATATACATGGGACACATTTGTTTCACTACTTTACTTCGTGTGGGGAAACGAGGAAATGGTAGTGGTGGCTGGTAGGAGCCAGAAAGTCTACATGGTAGCTAGTAGGAGCCGGAAAGTCTACAGGGCAAGCATGACTCGGTAAATCTGCAGATATTGATGGTCGTATAGGCCTGTAACCTCCCAACCATTGTCATGGAGGGTGTTAAATCTATGCCACACTTGATTTCCAGTTAATCATGTGTATCTTGCTTGTTCATATGATTTGTACATTTTCATATGTTTTGATTAAATACTTGTTTGAATTATGGAAATGTCTTATAGATGGAATTATCTCACTAAGCTAGTCATGCTTATACCTTATAGTTTTCTATTACAGCATGATTATCTATGGTTAGCCCCAAGAAGCCCCGTATGCCAGGTACGAGTGTAAGCTACTAAGAGTTTTTGGAAGAAGTTTATATATTTTTAGTTTTGAACATAGACTTCTAGGAAAAATCTCTATAGTAGGCTTATGTGGTAGTGATGTTTATTTTGATATTAGTATAGTTGTACAAAGACTTTAAGGCGGGGGAATGCCCTAAGATGATGTACTAAATTGTTATTAAATGAAGATCTTATGTTTATCTATTTAAGTTCATGCTTGCTTTTGCTATCTATTTAAACGTAATACCCTTATGAGTCTCCTACTATCTTGGAAGCACGCCTTGCATATGATATCGAAGCTCCTGCATGACTAAGGATTGTTATTCATTAGCTTTAATATTATATGCAGTGGATTGCCACGTTTAGGTACCCTCTGGGGCGTGACATTATCTACTTCTTAACTGTAGTTAATCTACTCAGATGTTACCTAATCACGAAACTTATATTACACTATAGTAGGAACTTGGATCAAATCCAAGTTTTGCTAATCAAGTTGAAATCAAGTTATATTGATAATTAAATCTCATGAATATTCAAGTGGAACTATCCAGATTAAAATCTCTTCGTGAAGTTCTTAAAAATCTTTTTAACCTTAAAACAACCTGGTAGCTTCCGCTACTCAGAATATCAAAGGAATCAAAATTACAACAAAGAATCTCCCTATTCATTAATTGTCTAATGACTTAAATTGAGTTTCCCGTAATCCCTTAGCGAGAATTCAACTTAAATACATTGCATTCAACACAAAGATAGTTCCTAAATTAGATATAATGTCTCAGCTTCCGCATTTTGATATTAAATCTCCATTTACAAATTCTAATGAAATCAGATTTCTATCCCGAGCAACCTAACTTCTAATTAACCAAAATCTTTCCAGATATAAGGCTCATTACAGGAAATCAACATGAATATTGCAAGGTTCTAACAATCATATAACGTAACTCAACCATCGTTTTAGCAAATAACTAATTTAATCGCATTCTATCGTTATAATTTAACCTAACATCGAAATAAGAACACTTATAGCATCAATATCATGAACAAAACTCATAATGATCTAAATATAAGATATTCAGATAATATTAAACATAGAAACTTGAATTAATAGCAGAACTAAACCGTACAAAGTTTCCCACAATGATGATCAGCAACTATACGAACCAATTCTAGAACAAATCACGATCAAAGAATGATTTTGGAACTTAATTCTATGATATAGTTCTCTAGGCTACTCTCTATTCTAAGAATATGTCCTCTATCTAAAAACTCCCCCCTGAACGTCTAGGTCTCCTTTCTTTTTAAACATTTTGATTTTTTTAACTGCAAAACATCACACAAGACGTCTGTTAACTGCCACATCAAATGCCGACAATTACAAATTCTACACTGGCAATGTAGAAGTCGGCATTAAGAATTCTTGAATTATGTTAGTCAAACGCCGGTGTAAACGCCAGCGGAGTTGCAGACTTGCCCGTGTTCATTGAAATTCTACACACTTGCAGATTTCTCCTTACAATGCTGGCGGCGTTGAATGTGAAATGCTGATATTGCTTCCAGTAATGCTTTGTTTGCTTTGTTTTAATATTAATTCCAAGCTCAAAGTTCATTCCCTTTAATTATTGATTCTCCAAGTCCTCTATGACCTGATTTTAGCACAAACCAACACATCAAAGTATCAATTCTTCGCATTTCTATAAAGATAAACACAATTTAGCATCAAAAAAGAGATGAAAAGTGTATAAATTTTGGGTGTATCACTTTCGTGGCTAATGGGAATGACGGAGGGGTAACTTTTCATTGTGTTTAATTTTTTTTTGTCATTAATACGCAGTTATCTGTAATCATTTTCTATTTATAGGTAGCAACTTTTCTCCTTGATCGAACAATCAATCCCAACACAGAGTAATAATGACTCTGTCATGACCAAAAATGCTTTGAGATATCCGAGGAAGAAGATAGCAACGGTGTGGAAATATTTTATAGAAACCGAACAATCCACATCAAGTGGAGAACCTATTAAATATGCTTTTGTCGAAATTGCAACAATAAGTTGTCATCTAGGTCCCGTAATGACACGGGACACTTAAAACGACACATAAAAGCACACATGTCCCAAGCGCATATTGTGGTTGATAACCTCACCAATAATAATAATTCCTATGCCAAGCGTGTTAATCCTGCAATATAGCAATTTAATCAGCAAGATGCATGAGACCAGTTAGTGGAATGGATGACATCTACAAATATATCATTCCATGCAGTTGGTCATGAAAAATTCGATAGTTGGAGTACGGGAGCCATGCAACCCCTACACCAACATGTTGGCTGACGAATGTTAACAAATAATATGATGAGCCTTTTTGAGAGAAGATAGAAGCTCTAAAGGAGTTTTTGTCAAACCTCCCTTTTAGATATAATCCTCTAAAATAATTTGTTGTTCATATAATTTTTTAGATTATACACTGATTTACGATGTTTACTTTTGGTTTAAATAATGCACTCGATTTTGCTTGTGTAGTATCTCCCTCACCTCAGATGTGTGAAAATCTCCTATCAACGATATACAAGCTAGCTATATATGCATAACCGTTCACTAGATAGATGAACATTGGTTAATCCAGAAGCGAATTATTGCTTTCAAGCTGCTATGGGGGAGAGGCACACAAACCAAGCAATAGCAAATAACATATTGGAGGCCTTCCAATCGTATGGTTTGTAGGGTTACACTTAGTATATCGTTTGATAATGTATCAAACAATACTACTACCATTGGTAATCTGAAGCAGTCATTGAAGCCAGTGTGCAATGGAAAGTTCTTTCACATCCGATGTATCTGCCATATTTTCAATTTGGCAGTGTAAGCAGACCTTGCAACTCGTGGCCTTGACTTACATATTGAAAAGATATAACATACAATCAACAATTTTTGTTTTTTGCAGAGATTTAAGCAAATGTACATGGAGTTTGTCAATGTACACCATTTAGAGGAAAAGATGCCTACATTTGATTGTATAACTAGGTGGAATTCTATATTCAAAATGCTATAGCAGGCAATGAAGTGCAGAAGGACTCTAACTTATTTATACAATACCCTACTCAATCCCTTTAATCTTATCATTGGTCTGATAGAGAGTTGGGATTGGAAATTAACGCATGTACTTAAAGAGGTCTTGAAGGCATTTCTTAGCTTAACACAACATTTATTTAGTTGTTACCACCCTACTAGCAACTGGGTACTTCCCTACCTGGTTGATATATCGGACGTGCTAAGTAACTATAGTTCTTATCCTAATCTGGCCGCTGCCGTGTCTACAATGGTCAATAAGCTTTGGGATTATTTTGTCCCTCTCCCTCCCCCCTTCCATGTCGCAACAATGCTAGATCTACGATATAAGTTCTGCATGACTGAAGCACTCCTCAAAGAATTCTATAAGAATATTAGTGTGATCGATTCTGAATCAGAGGCTGTAAGTCTTCATACTACAGCAACAAATTTGCTCAAAGACTTGTATCAGTGTCGTGACCAAATGAATGCACCGCTACTCCAACCACAATGATCTAGCAGGCACTCATCCTGCGTGTGAAGACCCGATATGCTCAATTCACAAATTAAGCATGCCAAGTCCCTAACTACGTATAACTCCTACGAATTATACGTAAGGTTGTCTTAAAAGAAGGTGTTTATGTTGAACATTGCTACTCAATTTTAGCTTATGAAATCATTTAGTTAGATTCAAGCAACAACTGGATCTAGCAGTGGAAATAAATTTTATAAAACAATTTCGAAATAAAGATATTTCAAACTTCCACTCTCTCAAGTGGAAAATTATTCGATTAAACAAAGCTTTACAAAAGTTAAATTACAAAACATGGGCTCTACTATGCTTCTTTTAAAAAATATAACAAGTTTAAATCATAAATCCAGCTCTCACTAATACAAAACAAAAAGAAATAAAATAACTAAAGTACATCCATGCTCCTACTCACTTCACTCATCCACAAATTCAATCCGAATCATCACAAGCACCCAAAACCCGAGTCAAGCGTCATCATATCAATCATCATCATCAACTCCATCAACAACAACATCATCATCTTCATCAAATCATCATCAAACATCACCACCATCCTCAATATATCACTTGGAGAAAAGAGCAATAACAACACTAATGAGTCGAAGCTTGGTACACAGTAATGTAATCACACGCAGAGTGGTACGTGAGCTTAACTAAATGCAATGCATCAATTCACAAGTTATTATCTTTCCAATAAAATAAACAAATCAACAATAGAGCACTCACACTCCGGAACAAGCCAATGGAAATCTAGGGGTCCTGAGTAACAATAGCTGCTCAGAGGGTTGATATAAGTAGTCCGAATACCTATATCCCCTATATCTATTCCATAAAAGTAATCTTATCTAGAGTTTGTAGCCGTTGCTCAACTTTACTTTACTTAGTCCACAACATGAATCTAATTCACCCGTTCTCATAAAACGTTGAACTAAACCATGGTATTTCCCTCAAAGTTTAAGCAAACGTTATACATACACTACACTCTCCATCGATCACCCGCTTAACCATAAAAGAATCACTATTGCATCATAGCGTACCATTACATCATGGTATAGTCATTGCATCATGACTAAGATTAAAGCGCCCAAGTACCATGTCATTGCATCATGATAAGGTTGCCACTCCTCGAACCAGATTCAACGGCGTAACAGATAACCAACACTCATCAATTATTAAGCTGAGTTTAAGTTCTTAATCCATTTTAGATGCCTATGTCACGCCCCATAGGGTATCCTAAACGTAACAGCCCGCCACATACTAAATAAAACTCTCGAATTCCCTATCCGAGCCCTTCGGGAGTTTTATATAGATGTAAAGCGTTCCTTTACGACAATAGAATACTCAACCAATGGAGTTAAATAGTTTAATGTGGCATTCATTAGCCATAGATAATAAACCAAAATGCATAATTATACTTTACAAAATCTAAAGGGCATTCCCCCGCAAAATAATATCAAGTCCATTATAGTCATCCAGAGTCCTTTAGTTTCCAACGGAAGTCTATACAAAAAGAATGAAGTAAACTTCTATGGGAAACTCCTATCTCCGGTACCTGAGCTGTGGCTTGCCTCGGTCTAAGCCAGATAAACTCGTGCTGCAATAAGTAAAAACTATGGGGGCGTAAGCTAACTAGCTTAGTGAGTAAGAACTTCCATATCACAATTAAGTACAATTCATTCAAACAAGTGATTATTCAAGCAAGTGTATGCATCAAACAAATGAGTTTAGCAAACATATGACCAACCGAAAATCATATGTGGATGGATTTGCGCCCTCCATCCTGGGTTAGTAGATTAACGAATCCTGCGGTACGACGCCGTTTAAGCTCACGGTCAACCAAACAATAATTCGTTTTATGGATCACGATTAACCAACAAATTCGTTTTATGGATCACGATTAACCAACATATTCGTTTTATGGATCACGAAAAACCAACCAATGCTAATGCTCCATCCCCTTCGTGATATGAATGGATCCCATTTACAATTGAAGTCGAATATACATTAGTTCAATTCCTTTAGGTGAGCAACAAGTATTAGCAGACATTCAATATAAGATACTAGCTAATCAGTCAATAGCTTAACACCCGGTTTCGATATTTGTTAAGTTCCATTCCGCACATCAAAAGCAGACAAATATACAATTCCCATATATCCCACATGCATATTCATTTTTATCTTTGCCTACTCCACTAGTGTCACTACATTATAATCACAATCATTAATTGAGAGTGGAAGTAAAACTCACTCGGCCATTGGACGCCGATCTTTCTAGTAGTAATAATCGGGCGGTAAGGTGTCGTCTTGCTTGGGATCACCTACCAAGTAAGAATTACCCTAATGAGATTCTCATCATGTAACTAATTCAAACTATGCATCTAGACTAGATGAATTCGGAATTCTCGCTATTTGCTGAAGCTCCGACTTAAAACGGCCATAACTTGGTCATTTTAACTCCGAATTTCGCAAATTTTATATTGGTCTCTATCTACTTCGAAAGATCTATCTATTTCTAATATTAATTTCAAGTTTTGAAAACATTAAGGTCACAAAAAAGTAGGGCCAGATCTGTTCCGTAAACTCTCCAATTCCGAAAATTTGCTTTGCTTTTGATGAGAAATGTTCCTAGTTGATGATTCATGTATAAATGGTATATGAATGAATTCCTAACATGAATATCATGTAATGAACTCTATTATATGTATGATTTTGATGATCTTTGATTATGGACTCTTATGAATTCCTAATTATTAGGAAATTCCTTAATGATTCCTTATAACAAGTCATTATTACCAATCTTACATCCCCTAATGTTTTTATGATTTTATCCTTAGAAATTATTTATCACCTAGTTAAAAATGGGTTACCAACATCCATATTAGTCATGACCTCCATTTATGCATAAAAATCCACATTTTTCATTAAGTAAATATGTTTTTGAATGAGCTACTTGGAAAAATCCGAATTTTGTACTTTTTTCTTTTCTTGCATTTTCCTTATGAGAAAACTTGTTTAATGTATCAAAAATTGGGGCTCCAATATATCTATTATCTAAAGACTTCATTTAGCTCATAAAACATGTCATCTAAGCTTAGATACTAAGTGTTTAGGTGGGCATCACCCAAAAATACGAATTTGACTATACATCCATAAATCAATATTTTTTCATTCTAACTTTACTACTTGTTTTACATTTATATCTTGTCTAAACTCATCTAATCTTATGGAAATCATCCCTTCAATATACCTATTACACATACCCTTCATTTTTCTTGTGAAATATGAGTTTAAAAATGATTTTGGTGGTTTTTAAAGTAGGGTTCCAAATCCATCCGAATTTCCAACAAACCATTTCCTACAAAATCTTTTATTTTTCAATGTTCTTGCCTCCTATATATGAAGATCTACTATCTAACATCTCTATACATATACAAGACTACATTTTTATGATCATCAATATATGGAAATTAAAATAACTCTATGATCATACATGTAAATGAAGATGTGAGTGTCTAAACATTAGATCTACTAACTATAATGCATGAATCATAAATCTCATGGCATGAACATCAATATATATACAAGATCTCTACTTTACATGCATGAACAAGATGATATCTTAACATAAACTCATTTAAACTCTAAATCCATGTCTTGTGATGGCTTGATATTCTTGTTCATGTGTTTTTATGTCCCTAGCATGAGCTCATTGGGATTAAGAGGCAAAAATTCTTGGAAAAGAAAATTGAATTGAGTAGTTGTAAGGATGTAGGAATAGGGTATGGGTAGTGTGTAGTGTAGGTTATATTTGTGAATAGTAGACAAGATATCTACTTTACCGATTGTAACGAAAACACGGGAAAAGCTATAACTGTAATTTTGATAGCTCGAAAAATTATAAAATTGATATTTTTGGAATCCTTATAAAATTACGATTCTAATGAATATTTCGGAACATTTTTTTGAGTTCGTGGTCCGGGGCACGCTTTTCCATAATTGAGCTCGGGAAGGCCCGGAATTGAAAAATTACCGAATTTAAAACTTTCACAGGTTTAAAATATACTTTAAAACAATAATTCAACTTCATTTACTTTATAAAACTTCTTTTATTATGAAACCGAAGGAAAGCTGGATTTAGGGTTCCTAAGCTCCACTCACTAGACTCAAACTGGACCGGATTAGGGTTTCGCTTCCAATTCCTGGGGTTTCTTAACTACTGAGAATACCGGGGTTTACAGCCTATCTTAACATCCAACACGCAAGTTACTGCATACCTTGAATATGAAATCCAAATAGAGGCAGAAGCTATCTCAGAAGATAGATCATACCGTCTCAGAAGATAAGTCAGATATCCAACACTGTTAAGGAAAGAACTCATATAAGAAATTAAACTAACAACCACTATATCAAACTTTTATTAAACTCTATTTGGTCAGACACTAATGTGGAACCCCACTATGGCTGCGAATATCGCCCCACCAAAATATGAACAGTTTTCCTTTGTCTGTCAAAGTAATTCTTTTCACTTTAATTATAGTTTCTTATCACAAAACATAACATATACAAAGCATTCATACATAAAAGTATTCTTATTCAAAGCAAATAAACATTTGAAACAACTTATTGCTCATATTATTGAAAGATCATACTAGCATATTCATTTAAGCCAATTATTAGCTATTAAACTTATTTTAACTTAATCTACGCCAAATTGATTAAAATTAATCATTTAATTAAAAACTAGTTCAAGTTGATTAAACTTAAGTAATCTAATTCTTTTTAGCTAATTCAAGCTCATTTGGTCAAGTTGAACTTAGATTTATTAACTAAGTTCATTTTATATCTAACTTCTATATTTAATTTAACTATTTCTTAAATCTATAAATCTACTTATCTCATGTTTAATTATATCAATAAACTTACATAACATATAAATCATCATACAAGGTCAACTCATACATACAAGATGATATTTCAAGCTTTGGAAAAGATTTGAAGATGATTTTAGAAATTAAATTTGAAATAGGTGATATCACGGTAAAGTTCGGTGTTCAATGCACCAACGCCGGGTGCTGAAGTCTATGTTGGCGAAGTTAGATGCCGGTGTTAAAAATTTGAACTTTGTGAAGTTTAGGCTTTAACTCGCAGGTAGCATTGATACTCAAAATGCCGATGTTTAGTTTTTAAATGCAACACCGGTAAAAATTATTGCAAACGCCAGCGTCTTTAAAAAATTTGCTTATAATCACTTTGGTTCAACCTTCAACATCGATAAAATTTAGGCAAACACCGGCGGCGTTAAGGAATTGGCATTATGATCACTTCAACACTAGGCTCAACGCCGCTTGTGTTGAAGTATTAGATGTTGGCATACGTGACAGAACATGCTTTTGACAGAAGCTTGTTTTCGAAACTTAAGTTTTGCAAAACATTTTAACACTTCCAAACTTCTCGAAATCACTTTCTAAGCTTCCTAAACTTGATATATGAACTCCTCAACATCAATTATCCATATTCAACACATCAAACAATATATAATCCACTTCAAACACTAACAACTCTAAATCACTATTCATTCATCCACAATCTCAAACCCAACTTCCAACAACCATAACTTCAACAAACATATATATATATATATATATATATATATAAACATCACTCTTATCCCAAATCAACATGAATTAATCAATTATTTAACTTAAACAACAAATAAAACAAAGATAACTTGAAATATAAAACTTAGTTTTTGGAGAAACATGTAATTTCTTCTTCTATCTTCATTCATAACTTTGACTTCTCCTTTAGCTTTGTTGAATTTGAGATGTGGTGAGATGAATTGAAGAAAGAGAGAAGAGAAGAAGAAGAAGAAGAGAAGAAAAAGAAAGGGGAAATGAAAACGTATGAAGAAGAAGAAATGGGACAACAGGGGAAAAAAGAAAAAAAAAAGGGGAAGGATAAGGATAGATTTTATGATATTTTAGAATAGAGGTATAGATTTAGAACTATCAGATCAATATCTATAGTTTCAGAAGTATTTAGAAGATGATTTCTGAACTAATAGGTTAGAAATTAATAGCTTAAAATACGAACTTAATTTAGGAATTTAGTTTAGATACAAACATATTTAATTTGAGTTCCGATTTAAGAACTGATATTTTTATACAAGCAAATGAACTCAAATTTTCTTAAGATTTAGAAATTAGTGTTTAGGCTAAGAATCAAGAGTTTAGGAATTCTCTAAATAATTTAGAAACATGTTTAGGAGATTTAGAATCAAAATCTCAAATTTTATTTAATTAATTACTCATCTAACTTTATCAACTTGTCTATTTATATCCTATGATTAATTTAATTCATTCAAATCTATCTAAACCCATTCTAATATATGCGAATGTTTGGGGTATTTCACTAGGGTTTTTCAAAGAGAAGTAAACAAATCGCCAAGATGTTAAGAGCATCCGTGCAACTTCCTAAGAAATCTTTAGTGACATATTGGTGTACAAGGTCCAACAACTTGATGAAGGAACTATAACCCCAATGGGAAGAGGGAACAATGGGGATGATTTCAATGTCCTTAGTTGGTAAAGAAGAGGACAAACATGTTGCCAATGCTTTCTATATTGGCACAAGATGTTTTGGCTTCCCGGCTTCAACAGTTTCATCAGAGTTAACTTTTAGTTTGAGTGGACGGGTCCTCGAACTGCACTGCCATAGGCTAAAAGCTACCACTATTGAAGCATGCATATGCTTAAAAGATTGGTCCGATGCTGTTAGCTAGAAACACATGGACCCACACTTTTGGTGGCCCGATGACAGCGACTTGGGATCAGGGGAGTCATTGTCACCACCAATTTACAACAGCAGACACAGGCAGAAGTGTGGGGTAGGGCTGAGAAGGTCCCTGGGGGGGTGGGGGAAGAAGGATATATGGTTTTTTTTTTGTTTTTTTTCGATATTCTTGTATTCTTTTGTAATTAAAAAATGTTAATAAAATTTATTTTTCCATCAATCTCAAATTCTCAATGCATTTATTAATTTCCTTTATTTAACAATTTACAATTATTCTATATAAGTTAATTAAGCAAGTTTAATATTTAATATAAATTAATTATTATTACAATATTATTTGATAATTTCATTTTTTAATTTTCTATAAAAATTTGAAGTTAATATTTAATAATTAATATATTAATGTAATACAATTGAATAAAAAATAAAATATATTAATTATATTATTTTTTGAGAAGACAAATTATTTAATTAAGATAATAAAATGATTTACTTAAATAAAATTTAAATTAATTAAATTAAAAAATAAATCACTATTTTTATATTATTATTTTAAAAAAGGCATATAAAATAATTACAATTACAATATTATTTTATAATTTCATTTTCTTTTATTTCCAAAAAAAATGTTGAAGCTAATATGCTAATAGTAATACAATTGAAATTATTTTTTAAAAAATAAAATATATTAAATATATTATATTTTGAAGAAGACAAATATATTTAATTAAAATTATAAAAATAATTTATTTAAATGCAATTTAAATTAAATTAAAAAAATAAATCACTATTATTTATATTATTACTAAAAAAAGTCATATAAATTAATTAATTATAGTATTATTTAATAATTCATTTTCTTTTATTTCCTAAAAAATATTGAAGTTAATATGCTAATAGTAATATAATTGAAATCATTTTAAATAAATAAAATATACTAAATATATTTTTTTTTTAAGAAGACAAATATTTAATTAAAATAAAAAAATAATTTATTTATATACAATTAAAAGTAAATTAAAAAATAAATCACTATTTTTTATTATTATTTTTAAAAAAGGCATATAAAACAATTACTATTACAATATTATTTTATAATTTTTCATTTTCTTTTATTTCCTAAACAAATAGACAATATTGAAGTTAATATTTTAATAGTAATACAATTGAAATTATTTTAAACAAATAAAATTTACTAAATATATTATATTTTTTAAGAAGATAAATACCTTTAATTAAAATAATAAAAATAAATTATTTAAATACAATTTAAAGTAAATTAAAAAAATAAATCACTATTTTCATATTACTATTTGAAAAAAAAAAGGCCCGCATACTTGTTTGCTTGCCTTGAGTGCAATGCCGGCCCACTTATTTTGCATGCCTCACATGTCGCATGCCGGTCAACGCTGCTTATACTTTTATCATTTTTCTTCTTGTGCTGTATATGCATGCCAGGCCTGCGATCTCTGTGCTGGCGAAAGCGTGCCACAGCTCATTTACCATTCCTAACTCCAATTGTAAGGAGGGAAGAGGGGGGAAGCAAAAAACACAAAAGCTGATAGTACTTTTCCATATTTGTTTCTTTAAAAGTTATATTACAATTCATTTATTTTGTTGAAATATGTTGACCAATGACATGCTTGAATTGAATTCGGTCTTTTGGTTTGGCTTACGTTTACGTTGTATGGACTTTTTCAGGATTATTATTGCAGATGTTTTAGCAACAATTTTTAAAAATTTGTTAGAAGAAATGTTATACTTTTCTGTCTTATTACCTTCATAATAAAATGTGTACATCAACTGCTTTTTAATTCTAAAGCAATGTTAAGAAGGGCATGTAGAGAAGTTGAAAATTTAAATGTACACGAATTGTCACAATAATATTTAAAGCACTTTTATAACGATGGTCCATAAAATAATAGACAATAGGACAAACTAATAAAAATATGGCCTATTACATTGCAATTTAATTATAGGACCATAATATAGCTGTAATATTCATGATCTTCAATCGACTTTGTACATTTTTCACATTGATATGTCTCAATAAAAATATTATACAAAACAGCAAAAAAAAAAAAAATGAAAAGCATTTCTTACCATATATATTTTTTGCGTAGAATCTTTTCCAAGCTATGAGGCTATATTTGGTTTTGGCCAGCCCATCATATTAAAACCCATGAGAAGATATGAACTGCTTATGACTCATCCATTTAATGTCTAAGTGCAATCCAACAATTATTTCAATCTCATTATGGTATCCCATAATATCAACTGTTGATCTTAGCCATCAATCTCTAATAACATTAGGCAATTAATATCCAACACCGCAATCTATAATTAGAAGAAGCATATTCTACATTTTTTATGGTATCATAGAATCAAGAAACTTAGTTATTTTATTGAAATCACTCCAAGAAAAACTAAACAACTAATCAATCAATAATGGAAAGAAACAAAAAATATAATTAATAATACTTTCACACAAACTTTTTATGACTCTTCTTACACTTCATAGCATTATTCTAAAGTTAACCAATTTTAAACCTTTTAAAAGTTGTATAGTGTGGGTTGCATGTGATGGGCTGTCAGGAGCAACCTTAGCCTATGGATATTTTATTGACTATACATCTTTAATATTGACATGATTCGGTAAATACAACAGAAAAAGTATTTTTTTTCCACCATATATATATATATATATTATGTATGTATGTTTCTACCAGTAGAGATGTTTCTAAGAAGGGTTAATTATGAAAATAGACTTGTGTTTTGACTAATTTGCAACTCATGATCTGTGTTATTTTTTTTAACAAATGCTAAATTTCATACAAAAGTACCATTATAATTAATTAATATTAGAGGGATATGCGTTAGAGTCTTATTGGTCTAAAAAAAATTAATTTAATAAAAAAATTATTAAATAAAATATAATATAATATTAAAAATTATTTTTTAAATAAAAATATATATAATTAGTTTTTCTTACCAATAAAATATTGACATCCATCATTCTAAAATTATTAAATAATATTAACACTTTTGTATGAAACTTAGTCATCTATTTGTCCAAAAAAAAAAAAAAACACAAATCATGTGTAGGCTACAAACGATTGAGTTAAGATGGTACAGTATTGAGCTCGAGCTCGAGCTCAACTCGAAATTTCAAGGCTTAAGCTTGACCGAGTTTAAAATTTTAAGCTCGAGTTTGACTCCACATAACATTATATAAGTTTGAGCTTGACTCGGTTAAGCTTGCTTAGGCTCGGTTTATTAAACAATATTTTTAATTTTAATTTAATTAATATTAATGCCTATACTCGATTGAATTTGATTAATATATATACCCGACTTGAGTTCGATAAAGCTCAATTAGGCTCGTGAGCTAATTGGGATAAATATCCAATGCTTGAGCTAGGCTCGATGTAGGTCGAGCTCGAGCTTGATTCAACTATTCTTGAATCGAACTCAATTAAATATCGAGCTAAGCCCGAGTAGTTTGCGGACCGGCTTGATTCGTTTGCACCCCTAGTTGTGTTTACAAATGGGTCCAAATACATATCATGTTTTTATAATTAACCCTTCAAAGAATAAGTTGGACACAAAGGTTGATTATTGCAAGATCATTAAAAGTAGGCAGAAATCTCGTAGAAACTTAAAAGATTACATGACTCCAAGTTTTTCAAAAGTCAACATATACACTTCTTAAAAGCAAGTAAATTGTATGAATCTCCCTTGAAAACTTTGAAAATTATATGGCTTTCACTTTTTTTCAAAAGTCAATACTTACACCCCTTAAAATTTGTCATGATAATAACATGTAAATTTTGTTTATTTGGTTATTACATGTCATTACATATAATACGTTTAACTAATAGATATTACAAAAAAAAAAAAATATTATAAAATTTTTTATTATAATTTTCACATAATTAAGTTTAAAAATAGTTAATTGTCGATTTTCTTCTTCTAAAATTACATTTTAGCTTGAAATAAATATATTAGAAAGGTCTTTATTGTATTGAAGCATACCTTGTGACACCATTTTTTACAAAATAATTTTTTTATTAGAATTGCATTTTAGATTCCATGTTTGAAGGGGAAAAAAGTTCACATTTTTCAATATTTAAAAATTTTGAATATTTTTTAAAACATTTATTAGCTAAACATATTATATGTAATGACATATTGGAACAAAATAGACAAGATTTACATGTTATCATTACGTCAATTTTTAGAGGACGTAAATATTAACTTTTAAAAAAAACTGGATGTTACAGCAATTTTTAAACTTTTCTGAAAGGAACGGTACAATTCTCTGTTTTTATTTTTTTTAGGAAATATATGTCTCACTTTTAAAAAGCTTAAGGCATGCAAATTTTTAAAGTTTTCAGGAGGTCTGCCGAGAGAAATATTAGAGTATGAGTATGATTCGTAAATTCGTCGACCCAACCCACGTGATTGATACAAATATTGAATGGGTTAATAAGTTCTTTTTTTCCTTTATTTTTAGCCAATAATAGGTTACTAAGTTGACTTAGGACAGCAAGGCATTAGATATATTTAGTAATTTAAAAATAATAATTTAACCGTGTTAGATGGTTATTATCAATTGGTAAGAACATGCGATAATAATGCTTATTATCTTACAAGGACCACAGAAATACAATTACACCACTCCTTTAAAAGTAACATGAAAAAGGGAAGAAATTATTGTATGGTATATGTAAATATCAATAAAACTTCGATGCTTGTAATAGAGAAATTGGTGGTTTTTAAAACAGTTTTCACCAATGATTTAAATATATTATATATGTATATATACTAAAATTTTATCACATGTGCAAAATAAGTGACGTACAATATCAAATAAATCTTTTCTCCTTGAAATATTCTGCTGGCGACAAAAGAAGCAAGACTTTCAATCACTGGCTAATTACATATCAAGAAATTAATTACATGTAAGGTGTCCTTTTCTTCCACGAAATCTATTTTGCAGTTTAGACGCTTCGATTTTTTTTAAAGAAAAAGGAAAATGAAAAAAGAAAAGAGAGAGTGTAATACCACATCTTCTATGTGTCAGCAGATACTATGATACCTAACGTAAAGATGTTATGCTATCCATAGAAATTAAACTATAGTTTCACAACTTGTATTTCAATTCTCACATAAACATACTCAAATTATGTACGTACGTACGTATGTATGTATGTATGTATAAATAGGGTTATTCATAATTCGATTTGGTTCGGTATATTGGTCAAATTGAATTTTGATTGGTTTACTTTGAACCAATTTTAAAATAATTAGTTCTAATATATAATATTAATAGTTATTTAAGTTCCAAAAAAATATTTAGATTGAGAAATTAAAAGCCTAATCTATATCTTTTGAGTCGAGTAGAAGATTACTTGTTTAATATTATCTAGATATATAATACATTGAATAAATTAAACTGAAGGATATCAATATTAGGGTAAGTTTAAGTTCATTTACGGTATCAATGTTTTAAATGATTCAAAAGAGGAGTCGGCATTTGAGAATAAATTCACTTAAGGTATCAACGTTTAAAGTGGTTAAAAAGAGATATCAATGTTTTGCAAAGCAAGTCAAATAAGATATTAATAATTAGCCATTAATGAAAATTTTAGAAAGTTAATTGAAAATTAATCGAAACTTTGCAATATCTTGATACCTCATTTGATTCACTTTGCAAACCATTGATACCTCTTTTTAGCCACTTGAAATGTTAATATCTTAAATAAACTTATTCTCATATGTTGATACTTTCTAGTATAATTTACCCATAATATATTAACTGTATATTATGTAATATATATATATATATACAAAATTTATAATTATAAATAACATTAATGTGGTTAAAAATGTAATTTATATTTTTTAAGTTCAAATGAAATTGCAATTTTTCTTAATAAATCTACAAATTGGCATCTTAATAAACTCCCTTTCAAAGATGCATCTGAATGCAATAATGGTATTAGAATTCGTAATTACGATTCCATTTCAAGTTTATTCTATATCTAATGTTTAAGAGTTATAAGTAAAATGACTTTTTTTTTTTTTTCTTTTAATGTGAAGTAGGTTAGTTCGGTTTCAAATGGTTTGGTTTGGTTCAGTTCATCCTCTTTAGTTGAACTGTGTCTATTTAGACTCTCTCCAAACCAAACTGTAAATTGAATCGAAATGTAAAGAACTGTAATTTGCAGGTTTAGTTCAATGAATAGCTTTATTTATAACCATTTGAGGGCTTTGTACTAGATTAATTATTTTGGGTTAAGTTTAAATTGCCATATAAAAATTTTATCCACAATAAGATATAACTAAACATTGACATCGAATTAGTATAGATCTATAAGTCATGGGTCAGGGCTAGAGCAACTTGAATTGGCTTATAAATGCCTAGGCCTACCTATCAATTCATGGCCTGTTAAATTGGCCTTATTAATTAATTTATGAAAAATAAAATAAAGAAATATGAAAAAAATTCTCTTTAATAAGATGAAATTAAAAATCAATAAAAATAAAATAAACATAAAACTAAAAATTAGTAGAATTAAATGACATAAATTTTCAACTTGAACTAAAATTGAGCCTAAGAATAATAGACTTGAGTCCATTTATTGGAGGAATAGTTTAAGAGTATGCAATAATTTATGTACAATTACATCCATGTGTAGTTGTAACTTAAAAATGTAAGACTTTAAAACACTCAAACAAACTCTCATAAATCAGCTTAAATGATCGGCGGATTGGTGGGTCACAGCCATTGAATCGGCCTTGACCCACCAACTCGCTAGGTTAGCATATGAGTCATGACCTGTATGGTCGAGTTGATTCACGAATCTGACTCAACCCATGTGTATATCAAGGGACTTTATACTATATTATTTATCCCAAGATAAATCTAAATCATTGTTTATGATGGTCATATAAAGATTTCATTTATGATGTGGCATATGCCCTTGTCTTGTTAACATTTTTAACAATCAATGATCTTAAACTTACCTGTAGATATGACCATAAAAAAGGCTACCTGTCTTAATTTTATTATTATATCATTTACAAATCACACTTTCTATTTATATAACATTACATTTAAGTAAAATAAAAACGAACAAAAATGTCGCTCCTTTAAACAAAAGGCAGCTCTTGCTCTTGTTTTCCCTTCCTAATTAGCTGCTTCAATCTTCACTTGTATTTAAAGTCAACAAAAGGAATTATACCCTCAACTCATTGTTGAACAACATACATTCATCGGTGATAAATACAGAAGTTATGGCCTAACAGATATCTATATCGCGCTTACTCTTTGGATTGGTAGTGATAAAAAAGAACAAAATATTTTAATCCCCTTTTACCTTTTTCTTTCCAAGATATAAGTATTAGAAGTGTTTTTTTGGCTTATATAATTATCGTTTAATTACTTTCTAAATTACGAAAAATAAATAAATGAGAGTTTTCTTAAAATTAGAATCTATTTAGCTGTTTTCAAAATTACAAAATATAAAATTAGACTTTAAAAAAAAAATCAAAATGATAACTCAAACTTGGTGGCTTTTTGAAATTGAAATCAACCAACGCACTAAAGGCTTTATGAAATTATAATGAACTATGAGAACTTAATTCCAACTAGCGGATTTGTAGATATCTACATGACAATCACAAAAATAAACTAATCTTTCTTAAGACTCTCTTTATTAGAAAAATATAAATCCATTTTCCCTATTTCTTTTGGCCTTTTTACAAAAAAGTAGAATATATATCTCCTTAGAATTATAAAAAAAAAAAACAAAAAAGACATGGAAAACTAAAAAATTAAATGAATAAATAACCTTAGAGACTGTTTTGTTATTTCATTTTTTACCTATTATATTAAAATTTCTAAAGCCTATATAAGCCTAGATAACTCTTTAGAGTTTTAAAATAGCAACCCCTGAACTTATTAGCTGCTGGTTTTCTGCAGACCAATGGTCGAATTGAAGATCAAACACCATATGATTTTCGATTCATCTTTCATTTTCCAACTTTGGTCGGTGGCAACTTTATTGAAAAATCGTTTTCAAAATTGGACACTTTGCAAATCCTGGTAGAGTATTCTATATTAAATGGGCAGGGTTTAATAGGGTAAATAATTTTTAAGAGATTAGGATAAAAATTCGGATTCCACATTAAACAATTAGTAACTCTAGAATTTGAGAAATTCTTTTTATCATCTAACTCCTTAAGAAGCTAGCAATTGATGTAGCTAATGATCAATTAGCATTGATTTTTCTCACAATTATTATTATATGAAAAGTATTGCCCAACTACACTTTCTGATTGTAACATTTACTACCTGGATGAATCCTCAGGGAATTCAAATAACACAACCTTTAACAATAACTAAGCTATAACAGTGGCTTAAAAAAAAAAGGGAATTAATAAATTGGCTTGAGTTTCGAAACTTTTATAACTATATAATTTGTGGGTTGTGCCCCCAAATTAAATATATCACATAATATGTATTCAATAATAGTAATCTAAATTACGTAGCTCATTCTGAAACCTTAAAGAAAATCAAACAACATATGAGAAAACATTATGGTTTTGGGTTTAGGAGTAAGAGAGAGTATTACTATTACTATGTCCATTTTAGGAACAAAGTAAAATATGTGTAATTTATGTTTCTATTGGGAGGAACACACATGTTGCCACACCCAAACAAAAGAGACACTGAACAATCTACCATCTTTATACTGCAACATGGGTATGTGTAAATGCTTAGAAGTTAGAACCTTAAAAAAATAAATAAATAAACGCAATACAAAAATATTGAATGTAATCTTCTGGTGCTCCTAACATCAACATCTATTTGTGTGCATTTAAATTTCATAAATAGAAAAACAACCAAGGAATTTAAATTAATTTTACACTAAGTCGACCTATAAAATGATCCTTCTAAAGTGCTAACTTCAATCTTCTTCCCAAGTTTAATAGTCATATTGGTAGAACGTTGATTAGCAATAGTTAAACATAAACAAAAAATAAAATAAAATAAAATAAAAAAGGTCCAATAAAAGAGTGACCAGACAACCAAATCACACACATAACTTATTACAGCCAGTGCATCATAGAATCGGTCATTATTTTAATTTTTTCTTAGGATGGTGCAAGATCACTCTTAGCAAAGCAGCACATTTGACATAAAATTTATCCATCTGAAAGTTCACATGCAATAGAATCATCAATGCATTCAGCATATGATCAATCAAATTTAGTAAACATTTAATAACTCGTTTTATCGTAATAATTCATGTTATTTCATATAATATCACTGGTACACAATTAAACCCCAGATCATGTAATCATATTCTTAAAAATTCATCATTATTAAAAAAATCAACAAAATTATATAAATCAATGACATATATATTACCAATATTATTCAATAACATACACAAAATCTAAAATGAAGAACCAATTAACTTAATAAATTCACAATTAAAAATATACTTCAAGTTAATTTTCAGTATTTCATAATTAATTCCTTAGCTACCTATATATAGTATAGGACATCAAAAAACGAAACTCAAAGAAAGTCCGTGTCATGTGCGGTTCTCGATCTCCAGCTTATCATCCTAACTTCATTGTTTCTAAATTAATTAAATCCATTGGCTTGATACCACTTAAGTTGTCATAACTTATACCTAAATGTAATGATAGCCTATAATGTATCTTACTTAAGTAGAATACGGTAAGGTATCAAAACACTTACATGCCACTTTATAAATTTTTTGATAGCTTTGGATTATATTTAGCCAAAATGCAATAAGAAGCCCACTAAGATAATTCCATTCACACAAACACAGAGCCCAATCCACACATACAAACAAAGTCCAAGAATACAACTTCAAAAATTCTAAGTAAAATCAGCAAATACAATCATTCATAAGGTTATCACTTCAGTCTTTATTGTTACAATATCAAACCTTCATACAAGATGCTTTCAAATAGATTTCCAACCCTCACACGAAAACACAAAATCAAAAGTGTATATCATGCAATTATCCAGCATATCAAAACTCTAGAAAGGTAATGTCTTCCTTCTAAATCACCATTTACTTCTTTCACATCTTCAGTCTCTTAAAAGAATTGAAATTTTTATTTTTGAATGATTCTTGATTTGACAAGATCTGCAATCTAATCCAGAGTTTATGAAATGTGTTTGCAAGGTAACAAGATGATGAGAGGGATAACTACATTCAAGTTCTAGCCACTCCTAAATCTCAAGTTAAGACCAAGAAGAAGGGAATCCCTTAATAGATCTTCTTCTACTATTTATATTTTGTATTCCTCATGATTGTTGTGCCATTGATTATTATAGTTACTTCAATTACTTCAGATATTTCAATTTTGTGTGTAGTTATTAGTTAATGGTTGTTACGATATTTTTCATGCTCCATTCAATATACACTCGATGGTAATGTTAAGTACGAGACCAGAGTCTTTCAAATATATGTGTCTCTTACTAGCTTTCTTGTTTGTATAATTTTTTAAAACACAATGTCATTGGTTGTTGCTTTGGATATTGATGTTTAACAATTGATTTTTTGAGAACTTCTAATGATTTAGACATGGGAAGAGGTTGTACTGAAAATAATCTGGGACTTCAAGTTATGAGCTCGACGAGTGACGTGACATATGTGACCCATAATCCTTGTTGTTTGATACAATAGTGATCTTCGTACAAGACTCTCTCTGTGTGTGTATTGGTATAGAGTCCACTAACATCATTAACCTACTCTAATGTCGTTGAGTTCTAAATACCCTATCATGATGATTAATGTCGCAATTATACAATTTTTTTTTCTTATTTTAGAAGCTTTTTCAAGTGGAATTGTGCTAACATATATTATATATATAATAAGGCTTCTACAAGGGGGGAAGGGGGTGGGGTGGTGAGTAGGTGGTGGTGAATTGAGTATTTTGCCCAAAACTCGAATTTTAAAGGTTTGAAAATTTAAAGCAGAATAAAAAACTTCAATAAATTTGCAGTGGATAGAAAGATAATAAAAATGAAAGATTTAAAGAAAAGAAGTAAGACAAATATTTAACGCGTAGTTCGACCCTTTGCCTACTCTCCACGGTCCACCAAATTACCTTTTTCAAAATCTTCACCAATGCTATATTAATTTTAAAGAGTTGGCTCCATATGAGTAATATTACACAACTCAGGAAATATACCATTTCCTCACTTTCTCTAAGTGCTTTTGTATGGCTAGCAAATTAATAAAAACTGAGCATTAGAGTGTTTTTCTCTCTTTTGATAAAATTACAAATCATGTATAAGAGAACAAAGAAATTTAATATCACAGTTAATGAGCTTGTAAGTATGTTTTGTGTTCAAAAATCTGACTTTGATCTTCTGGACTTTATATATAAATAGCCTTTGAAATTCAAAAGTCTATTTAACACAATGTCTATAATCTCTCATGCATTAAATGCACTTTAATGACTCTTTTTATCTACATCAGCTTTGTCACACCTCAAAAGCTTCTTTGCGCCTTACTTATCATGCACAAACTTGACCTGCGGCAGCTTTTCATATGCATGCCTCTTCGAGCCTTAAATTTATACATGTCAAGCCTTAACTCTTGATATGTCGAGGCTTAAATTTGACCATTGACAATTTCTCTGGTATTTGCCTTGCTTTTAGGCATGTCAAGCCTTATATATTAATATTTCAAGGCCTAAATTTGACCATCGACTTAACCCTTAAAATGCTACTGTTTTGCTAAAAGTCTGTAGAAAAACTCTACACACACACACACACACACATTCATGACTAATTAAGTGTAGTTTACAACAAATAAATAGTTGATTGTGCATTAAATTGTTTAATCAAAATTCACATTGAACTCTTAAGTTCAACAATCTCCCTTTTTTTATGAGGAGAATTTATGCACAATTAACTCATATTCACTATAGCGTACTCCCCTTCAATTAAGCATATAGGTTCTAACAAAATTTTCAATTTTCCAGTTTTCAAAATAGATTTTTGCTGCTTAACTTTGGGAAAATATAAACTAAAATTAAATGTCAAATTCTCACCCTATCAAAACATACTTCATGAATATAGTTAATTGTGCACTCACTTATCCTCCTTTGTACTCATAAAAAATACATACATGATATATTTAATATATGCAAACAATGAGAGATGCATAGATATGCAACATAATTAGCTCAAACAAATACCTCACCACAGAGGACTTCACACTTGCCTACACCCATGTCAGACTGCACATACCACTTGTCTATGCTCATATAGGACTTTACCACACTTGTCTATGCTCAAATAGGGCTTCACCACACTTGCCTATATACCGATAAGACTTCAGCACACTTGCCTATACACCAATAGGACTTCACACACATGCTTATACTCACATAGGACTTCACCACAAATGCCTCAACACTTAAGAACTTCATATACCACAATGCTAACACACAGTAGGACTTCACCATATTTACCTCACTACATGAGGACTTCACACTAAAGATAGCAAGCTCACAAATATGCATCAATTAAACCAGATTATCACAAAATCAAAGTAAATACAAGCATATATCATATTTTTAGGCATATATCATATTTAACAGTTTATTTAGCTCGGAAATCTATTCTATGTCGACTTGGTTCATTAATACTTAGCACTCATCTTGCTTGATCATTCCCAATTCTCTTCGTAAAGTGTAGAAACGATCTTCACTCAAGGGTTTAATAAAAATATCAGCGGTCTGATTGTTTGTATCAATAAATTCAAAGCTGATATCTTTATTTAGAACATGATCACTAATTAAATGATGTCTACTTTCAATATGCTTGGTCATTGAATGTTGGATCGGATTTTTAGTCAAATTTATAGTACTTGTATTATCACAAAGATTTGGAACATTTTCAAAAATTAAACCATAATCAAGCAAAGTTTGTTTTATTTATAAAAATTGTTCACAATAACTACCAGTTGCAATATATTCAGCTTCAGCAGTTGAGAGTATAATCGACTTTTGCTTTTTAGAGTACTAAGATTTTAAAGAATTTACAAGAAAATGGCATGTGCCACTTATACTTTTCCTATCTACTTTGTACCCAGCAAAGTTAGAGTTAGAGTATCCAATAAGATTGAAAGAAGTAAATTTAGGATGGCATAAGCCAATTTCAAATGTGCTAGCAAGATACTATGCATTTTACAGCATTCAAGTGTGATTCTTTTGGGTAAGATTAAAATCGTGCACATACACATACAAAGAACATGATGTTAGGTCTAGAAGTTGTCAAATATAATAAGCCGCCTATCATGCTTTTATACATATTTTCACACACATTTTTACCTTTTTCATCTTTATCAAGCTTAATACTTGTGCTCATTGGTGTTGGTTTTGATTTGCAATTATCTATTTTGGATCTTTTTAACAAATCTCTTGTATATTTAGCTTGATTGATAATGGTTACATTTTCAGCTTGTTTGATTTGGAGACCAAGAAAACAATTGAGTTCTTCCATCATACTAATTTCAAATTCATTTTTCATGGACTCAACAAAATATTTTATAAGACTCATATTTGTAGCTCTAAATACAATGTCATCAACATAGATTTATACAATTAATGTCTCAGACTTATGATTTTTAATAAATAAAGTTGTATCAACTTTCCCTCTTGAGAAATTGTTTTTAGCTGGAAGTTACTGAGTCTTTTATATGAAGCTCTAGGAGTTTACTTTAGTTCCTAAAGAGCTTTGTTTAACTTAAAAACATGATTGGGAAGTTCATTATTTTCAAAACCAGATAGTTGCTCTACATGGACTTCTTCTTTTATAAAACCATTTAAAAACGCACTTTTGACATCTATTTGAAAATGAGTAAAATCTTTAAAAGCTGCAAATGCCAAAAGCATCTGAATAGTTCCAATCGAGCAACCAGAGTAAAGGTCTCATCAAAATCAATTCATTCTTCTTGATTGTAACATTTATCAATCAATTTATCCTTATTTCTTGTTATTAAACCGGATTCATCAAGTTTGTTTCTATACACCCATTTGGTTCCTATAACAGGTCTACTTTCAGGTCTGGGAACTTAAAACCATACATCATGTCTTGTGAGTTGGTTCAACTCATCTTGCATAACGTTTATCCAAAATTTATCTTTCAAGGCTTCATCAACATTTTTAGGCTCAAATTGTGATAAGAAAATGAGATTGCTTAAGTTCCTTAAAGATGATCTTGTTTGTATAAGATTAGAAGGTTCCATAATTATTAAATCTTTAGGATGTGATTTAGTATACTTTCATTCTTTAGACAAATCAGCATATCGGATTCATGCATATCAACACCCAATCTTTGTTCATTAACTTCTTTGTTATTGTTTTTAAGATAAATACTATTCAAATCAGCATATACATCATCATGTAAACATGCATCAAATAAAGAATCATAAAATACAACATGAATAGATTCTTCAATAACTAAAGATCTTTTGTTAAAACCTCTTTAAGCCTTACTTGTTGAAGAATATCGCAAGAAAATTCCTTCATCACTTTTAGAGTCGAATTTAGCCAATTGTTTAAAATTTAACACTTTGTGCCAAAAGGATGAAAATATAATATGTTAGGTCTTTTGTCTTTCCAAAGTTCATAGGAGGTTTTATTTAAAATGGGCCTTCTAAAAATTTATTTGAAATGTAACATGTAGTATTTACAACTTCAGCCTAAAAATGTTTTGGAAAATTATTTTCACACAACATAGTTCTAGTCATTTCAATTAATATTCTATTTTTCCTTTTAGCTCTACCATTTTGTTGTGGGGTTTTAAGAGCTGAAAAAGTTTGTTTGATGCCAAAAGTATTACAAAAATTTTCCATGTCATGATTTTCAAACTCTCCCCCATGATCACTTCGAATTGTAACAACCTTTAGGCCTTTTTCATTTTGGATCTTCTTGCAGTATCTAAAAAAGACATGATTGATTTCATCTTTAGATGCAAGGAAGAAAGTCCAAGTCTACCTAGCAAAATCATCAACAATAACCAAAGTATATTTCTTTCTTCCTAAACTTAAGGTTTGGGTGGGACTAAATAAATCCATATGTAATAGTTCTAATGGCCTAGATGTGGAAATAATATTCTTATTCTTAATGGAATTCTTAGTTTGCTTTTCCTTTTAACATGCATGGCAAATCTTATCCTTTTGAAATCTTAACTTTGATAAACCTTTGACAAGATCCTTTTTAACAAGTTTTGAAGTGATGTCCATGCCACCATGTCCTAATTTTCTATAACATAGCCAACTATTGTCATTTTTAGAATATAGACAAGTTCATTTGAAGAGAACTCGTCTAAATTGATTTTATAAATACTTCCTTGTCTATATCCTTTAAAACATGCTTGGTTATTGCTGATTCTTTCAATAGAATACTTTTTGGCAGAAAATATTACTTTGAAACCATTATCACACAATTGACTAATACTCAACAAATTATGTTTTAAATTTTCTACAAAAAAGAAAAAAAAAACATTTTAATACATAAATCTTGATTGATGAGATTTTTACCTTCTCCTAGAACAGTTGACTTTCTGTTGTCCCCAAAGGTAACACTCCCATTATCCTTCAAGTCAAGTGATATGAACTTGGACACGTCTCCTGTCATGTGTCTCGAGTAACTACTATCTAAATACCATTTGTTGTTGCCACTTGAGGATCCCTACAAAATAAATCATTACTTTTTTTGTACCCATTTAAATTTGGGTCCTTTTTGGTTATGGGGTACAAGAACTTCTCTTTTTGGAACCCAAACAAACTGGCTTTTATGATTCAAATTTAGAGTTTTTCTTATTACACAATTATGTGCAATATGACTTTTTTGCAACAATAATTACATGTCCTATAAGTAGCTTTAACAAATTTTGTTTTGAGGGACTTGTAATTATTTTGTCCACCATAGCCAATTCCAAATTTGTTTGAATCACATTTTTGGCTCCCAAGAAGTATGTTCAAATTTTTCTTTCCATTAATGAACTCGTTTATTGTGGCCTTTGAATCATCTAAGCTGGTTTTTAACATTTTATTTTCATTTTTCAAGGATTCTAGCTCTTTAATTATCTCATCACTGTAGCCATCAGTATATGTGATATTGTTATCTCATATGGTTCTAATTTCAATATCAAGTAGATCATTTTCAACTTTTAATTTCTCATTTACTTCCTTTACTTCATTATTTTTGCTTTTCAAACTTTCACATTTATTATTCATTTTTTTGTTTTCTATTTTCATATTGTTTATTTCAATGTTTAGCCTTTTATTATCAGATTTAGCTTTTTCATGCTTAGTATGAAAATTTTCTAATTATTCTCCCACATCTATCATTAAATTCTTTAGTATGCTATTTTTCTTTTCAGCTTTCATCAATTTACAACAAACTTTCTCATACATAGCATGTACTTCACTATATGAAGGAGAACAAGGAGATGATACCTCATTATCCAGAGCCATGAAGCATACATCTTCATCATCTAAATCAGATGAATAGTCATCGCTCCATGTTGTCATATAAGCTCTTTTCTTCTCCTCCTTTGATTTTCTTTTTAGCAATGGGCAGTATTGTTGGATTTGTCCCGGCTTTTGGTAGTTGAAGCATGTGATCACATCCTTTCTCTTATGCTTGGATGAGTTACCATCATCCTCCATCCTCTTTGGTTTTGTCTTCACAATCTTTTTGAACTTCTCAGCCATCAAGACAAGATCTTCGTATCATCATCTTCTTCTTCTTCTTCTTCATCGCTTGATTCTTGTCTTGTGGCCTTTAGAGCGATGTTTCCTTCTTCTCCTTGTTTCTTGATGAGTTCATGGGCTTTAAGTGCATCAAGAAGTTCTTCTTACTTAAGGTACTGAGATCTCATGCTTCCTCTATTGCTGTCATCTTGGCTTCCCAATCCTTTGGAAGTGACTTAAAGAGTTTAGAAATTAATTTCTAACTTAGTGAAGTTCTTCGTAAGCATGCTTAAAGGATTTATAATGTTAATAAATCCGTTGTGCATTTCATCAATAGTTTCATTTGCAAGCATTTTGAAATTATCGAACACTCTACATAAGAGACTTATTTTAGTGTCTCTAACTCTGGATGTTCCTTCATATGTCTTTTTAAGCTCATCCCAAATTTCCTTTGCAGAAAAACATGTATAAATTCTATTAAAATCACTTTTGTTTAATCCGTAATGTAAAATATTCATTGCAATTTTGTTTAAATCAAGTTTTTTCCAACATCTTCTGTAAAATCAGCTCCTTATTTTCCTTCAATTTTAAAAGGCCCATTTTCAATAACATTCCAAATCAATCTATTTTGGGCTTTTAAAAATATTTTCATCATATACTTCCAGTAGGGGTAATTACGCCCATTAAGAAGTGGAGGTCTATTTATCTCTTTCCCCACCAAAAATTTTAGTGTATTTGTAGCCATAATATTTACTCTATTTCGCAATTAAGCATATAAAATAGAGCAAAACTCTGATACCAATTGAAAATATACACTAGGAATACTTAAAAGAGGAGGTGAATTGAGTATTTTGCCTAAAACTCGAATTTTAAAAATCTAAAAATTTAAAGCGGTAGAATAAAATATTAAATAAATTTACAATGGATAGAAAGATAATAAATACAAAAGATTTAAAGAGAAGAAACAAGATAAATATTTAACGTGGAGTTTGACCCTTCATCTACTCTCTACGGTCCACCGAATTGCCTCTTTCGAGGCCTTCACCACCATTATATTAATTTCAAAGAGTTGGCCCAAGATGAGCAATATTACATAGCTCAAGAAATATCATATTTCCTCACTCTCTTTAAGTGCTTTGTATGGATAGCAAATTAATAAGAACTAAGCACTAAAGTGTTTTTCTCTCTCTTGATAAAATTACAAATTATGTACAAGAGAACAAAGAAATTTAAGATCGCAGTTAATGAGCTTATAAGTATGTATAGTGTTCAAAAAATCTCACTTTGGTCTTCTGGACTTCATATATAAATAGCCTTTGAAATTCAAAAGTCCGTTAGACACAACTTCTATAGTCTTTTATGCATTAAATGCACTTTAATGGCTCTTTTTTGTTCACATCGACTTTTTCATGCCTCAAAAGCTTCTCCATGCCTTGCTTATCGTACCCAACTTGACCCGCCATAGTCTTTCATACACGCGCCTCTTTGAGCCTCAAATTTGAACCCGTTGAAGCGTAAATTTGACCCTCGATAATCATTCTGAATTTTGCCTTAGTTTTGGGTGTGTTGAGTCCTAAATCTTGATATGGCGAGGCTTAAATTTAACCATCGACTTGACCTTTGATATGCAATTCTGATGTGTCGAGCCCTAAACTTGACCCTTACATGCTCTTGTTTGGCTAAAAATCTGTAGAAAAACTAATAAACATGCACAAATCACACACACACACATACACACATATATATATTCATGACTAATTAAGTGTAGTTTATAACAAATAAATAGTTGATTGTGCATTAAATTGTCTCATCAAAATTCATATTGAAACTCAAGTTCAACACCATCTTCTCCACCCCATTTCAATTATGTTTCTTCTTTCTCTCTCTCTCTCTCTCTCTCTCTCTTAATCCTCTATTTGATGTTTATAACCTTCATCCAGGTTTCAACTCTAATTACAAAGTTTGTATAGGATTGTGTTTACTTTGATTTTTGCCATCAATAATTGAAGATGAGTCGAGAGGTTTAGTTCATTTTATTTTGTAACCTTTTTATAACAACAACAATGACAACGACAACTTACCTTGTGCACATTAAATGATGAATAAAAATTCTGAGGAAAAAGAATTCAGAATATCAAAATTTTTTATTTATATAATCTATTTCAAGGGTTTTTTTTTTTATGACTATCATATGGAAATAATTTTTTTTCTAATGATACTTAACATAAGTTATAGAAATTTACATTTTTATGTTCCGGATCTATGTTTTAATTTTATAAACTCTAGCAATTCTCATAGAATATTAGTGAGTTCAACAACTTTGATAGTATTGCCTAAAGTCTTGAGTACACCTATACTAGTTGAACCATTAATGTGCAATAGAAATAGGTGCGAGTACAAGTGGCATCAAAAGAGTTTTTACGATTACTATCACTAAGTTTGTTGTCTCTCACTTGTTCTTAATCTTTTTGGGTGGTGCTTTCTTTAATGATTATGTTAATGATGAGCTAGCTATGGGTTCATGACGAGCTATGGCTGGTGAGAACGATACTATAGATGACATTTAGAAACCTTGGTATTACTTCAGTCTAGACCATACTTGGCTTTACTGTGTAATTTTATTTTGAATATCATCACTGCTGGACTTTGACTTATTATTGATATTTCGGACTGTAATAGACTTTATACTACTCTGCACTTGGTTTAACTTAAAAGATGGTGAATGAGACTTTGATTTAAGGGACAATGGTAGATTATTATTGTGCTTTCAATTTTAACAATTAGTATTGAATATTTAGATTTTAACAAATTAGTGATTGTAATAAAATATCCACGATTCAATGTTTTTGTTAAGTAATAATTTGATAGACATTTTCTTTTCAATGATATTAAAAAAATTTTGACATATGACAAATTTGAATGTTAGCTTTTGAAAAGAAAAAAAAATATTATAATAAATTATTATGGAATCTTTATTTTGGGCTATCTATATATTTCATTATTTATCTTTTTGTGAAATTAGAATTTAGAAGTAAAATATATAACTATCCACTATTACTTAATAAATTTTAGGATAAATTACACGAATATCTCTTGAAAACTTTAAAAATTGCATGGACTCTCAAGTTTTTTAAAAGTCATCACCTTCCCCCTAAAAAACAAGTAAATTACATAAACTTCCCCCGAAAACTTTAAAAATTGCATGGAGCCCCCAATTTTTTTTAAAAGCCAACACTTATACCCCTAAAAATTGACCTAATTATAATATGTAAATTTCGCTTAGTTAGTACTAACGTATCATTACATATAATATGTCTAATTAATAAATATTTAAAAAATTATATAAAATTTTAAATATTAAGAATGAATACTTTTGTTATTTCTTTTTTACCCTTCAAACCTATCATCGATAGTGCAATTTTAATATAAAATTTTATTATATAAAACAATGTAATAAGATTTGTTTTAACATAAAAAAAATTATAATCTATTTGTTTCTTGTTAAAGTGCAACTCTAGAGGAAGATAAATTATAATTAACATTTTTTTCCTTTTTCAAAACAATCAATTCTATAAAAAGTATAATAAATAATTTTAAATATTTTTTAAAAATATTTTTTTGTTAAACAAGTTATACATGTAATGACACGTTAGCACCAACTAATTAAAGTCTATGTTACGCTCCAAAAGATACCCTAAACGCGATAGTCTACCACACTTAATATTAAAGCGTAAGTATGACAACCTTAGTCATCCCATAAGCTTCAATACATGGTGTAGGTGTACATTCACGATCATAGAGGACTAACTTTGAAACAAGTTGTTTAAGAAGCCCATCCAGATAGCAATTTAAGAGTGGAAATCATAACATAACATAACATCTTAAATATGAAAATATAAAGATCTTATAAAATATCAGAGGGGCATTCTTCTATCAAATATAAGGTCTATTACAGTCTATTCAAAATAAATACATGGAGATTTACTTAGACTAAAATCTATAAGAATGCTTCTAGCATTTGCTGCTTTTAAGAATTTTACTCTTTTTCAAATGCATGTCAAAAGCGCTTTCTTATATGGTCTTTTAAAGGAAGAAGCCTATGTACAGCAACCACTGGGTTTTGAAAATAATGAATTCCCTAATCATGTATTTAGATTAAACAAAGCTCTTTATAGACTAAAGCAAGCTCCTACAGCTTGGTATGAAAGACTTAGTAACTTCTTATTAAACAATGGATTTTCAAGAGAAAAAGTTAATACAAATTTATTTAATAAAAATTACAAGTTAGATACATTGATTGTTCAAATCTATATAAATGACATTGTGTTTGGAGCTACAAATATAAGTCTTATAAAAGAATTTGTTGAGTCCATGAAAAATAAATTTGAATGAGTATGATGGGAAAACTCAATTATTTTCTTAGTCTCCAAATCAAACAAGTCAAAAATGGAACCTTATTAATCAAGTTAAATCTACAAAAGAATTATTAAAAAGGTTTAAAATGGATAATTACAAATCAAAATCAACAACTAAGAGCACAAGTATAAAGCTTGATAAAGATCAAAATGGTAAAAATGTATATGAAAAGATGTATAGATGCATGAGAGACATTTTATTATATTTGACAGCCTCTAGACTTGGCATCATGTTCTCTGTATGTGTATATGTATGTGCACGATTTCAATCATGCCCAAAAGGATCATACTTGAATGAAGTAAAATACATTTTCAAGTACCTTGCAAGTATGATTGAAATTGACTTATGGTATCCTAAATTTACTTCTTTCAATCTTATTGGATACTCTTATTTTGACTTTACTGGTGCAAAGTAGATAGGAAAACCACAAGCAGCAAAGCCATTTTCTTGGAAATTATTTAATATCTTGGCACTCAAAAAAACAAAACTCGATTGCACTTATATAAGTAGCTGGTAGTTATTGTGCGCAAATTTTATGGATGAAACAAACCTTGCTTAACTAATGATTTGAAGTTTGAAAATGTTTCAATTCTTCTTGATAATATAAGTATTATAAATTTGACTAAAAATCTAATCCAACACTCAAGATCAAGCATATTGAAATTAGGCATAATTTCATTCAAGATCATGTTCTAAACAAAGATATTAGCTTGGAATTTATAGATATAAACAATCAGATTGCTGATATTTTTACAAAACCTTGAGTGAAGATCGTTTTTGCACTTTAAGAAGAGAATTAGGAATGATCAAGCAAGATGTGTGCTAAATATTATTAAATCAAAGTTGATATATAACAATTTTTTGTGCCAAACAGCTACTAAATTTAATACACGCCTAAAAATCTGATATGTGCTTGATTGATATGTTTCTAAGATAAGCTGCTTCTAATATGATTATTTTTAAGGCTGCATAATCTACATTTGTGATGACGATGATCTGCTATGTTTGCATACCTACTATATGTGACCTTGAAATGTGGTGAAGTCCTACTACATATTGGCAAATATTTTGTGAAGCTCTCAAGTGCTGAGGCACCTATAGTGAAGTCCTACTACGTTTAGGCATTGTGGTGTGAAGTCCTCATAAGATGAGGCAAATGTGATGAAGTTCTACTGTGTGTAGGCATTGTGTTGTGAAGTCTTCATGAATTGAGGCATCTATGGCGAATCCTGACGCAGTGCAAAAGCATTTAAATAACAGAAACCAATTCAACGATTGATTTCAAAACGTAAACTTAAACACACAATTGCTAAGCAATTGCAAATTCAAAGATAACCTTCTCAATTCAATGTCAAAATATCATATTTTAATACAAAGACAAGCCTAAGGGTCTATTTATATTAATACATGAAAATCCTAAAATGAAAAATAAAAACAATATTGACTAATAGTAAAGACAAATAATAAATATAAATAAAAAAGAAAAATAATAAATATAAATAAATAAGTTGATAGTAATAAAAACTAGCGGACTGTAATTAATGCTGACGATTTGAAAATTCAAAAGATGAAACTGTCAGCAATGTAGGCCGGCTCTAACATCGACGATGTATCTTCCAACGACGACGACATTTCTTCTAAGGTCGACGGCGTTTCTTTGTAGACCGATGGTATAGATGTTTATCGCCTACATCATTCTCTCCCACCTAAGAAGAACTCGACCCAAAGTTCTCTTCTGGATATGATGGAGAATCATCATGATGGAATGGAAAAAGATCAACAATATTTCCATTCCGATAAACAGAATGACGAATCCCAATAGGAGAATCCCTCTTGCCTTCCTTTTTTTCTTCTCTTATGATTGCTTCCACTTTTGGTTTCTCCTCTAGTACCAGAGTTTCCATGGCTTTATTTTCAACAACTTTAGGAGTCTCAATGTCTCTTGTGGCAATTTCAAGCAGTATATTAGGAACAAATCCCTTTTTATTAGGTTCAGTGGAAATAACCAGTGGATATTCAATCTTCTCATCTACAAGTTTTCCATCTAATTTAAGAATGTTGGCTTCTGAAATTTTTGATGGGGTCTCTTGAGGAGTCTCTTTAATGCGTCATTTCCCACTTTCTTTTGGATTAGGAACATTTTCCTCTTTCAAATCATTACTTTACATCGATGCCATAAATTCTGCAGGATATTCATGCATCGATTTCTTTTTGTTATGACATCTTTGGTCCTGTTGAGATATGATTTCATCACAATTAAGAGGAAGAAATTCATCGTTTAATAATAACTTCATGCTAAACCATGTCCTATCAGGTGTTTTTCCTTCACGACTTAACTTTTTGTGTAACCTCTCCTACCAAGTAGAAGTATAACCTTTCAATCTATAAGCCACTAATTTTACCCTTTTCTCTTCAGGAATTTTTATATATTTAAAAATCCACTCAATCTTGTCAATCCAACCAGTAAAATCATTAACCCTTAATTCTCCACTAAAATATGGAATATCTATACTTTGGCGGAAATTGTGGCAGTTTCTTTTATCACACCTATAATAGCCCCTTCGATATCTACTACCACCATCACTGTATCTCCTTCGTAGTTGTCTATCTTTAAACAAAAACTCATCTTCCTCCTTAGAATCTTCATTTGAGACTTGTGCCCATCTATTTGTAGCAACAGGTCTGACAATAGGATCGTCGTGAGCATACTCTGCCCTCGGTCGTCTCCTATAACCATTCCTATTCCTGTTGGCATTGAATAAATCGATCAGGTTATCAAAGCGTTGTTCCATATGTTGGAATCTCTTATCCATGTTCTCCAATACCGCCCTTTGTATTGGTCGCCTGTAACGTAGGACTTCTATACCCCAAACACCATCAAGAATACAACCGCCTCCTATTCTGCAGTATATCAACATCTTCGCAGGATTTTACCCGCTCTGATACCAACTGACATAGCACAGAAGCGTTAAGTAATTGAAATGAATTCAACGATTGATTTCAAAACTTGAACTTAATCACACAATTGCTAAGCAATTACAAATTCAGAGATAACTTTCTCAATTCAATGTCAAAATATCAGTTTTTAATACAAAGACAAGCCTAAAGGTCTATTTATATTAATACATGAAAATCCTAAAAAGGCAAAATCCTAAAATGGTAAAATAATAAATACAATATTGAATAATAATAAAGACAAATAATAAATGCAAATCTAAAAAGGTAAATAATAAATATAAGTAAATAAGTTGACGGCTAATAAAAACTAGCAGACTGTAATTAATGTTGACGATTTGAAAATTCAAAAGACAAAACTGTCAGCAATGTAGGCTGGCCGATGATGTATCTTCTAACATTGGCGGCGTTTCTTCCAAGGCCGACATCATTTCTTTGTAGACCGGTGATATAGATGTTTATCGCCTGCATCAAATCCTATCTAAGCATAGGCAAGTGGTGAAGTCCTACATGGACATAGACAAGCGTGGTGAAGTCTTATCTGAGCATAGGTAAGTTGTGAAGTCTTACATGGATGTAGGCAAGTGTGGTGAAGTCCTATCTGTGTATAAGTAAGTATGTGAAGTCCTATCTATACATAGGCAAGTGGTGAAGTCTTATTTGTGATAGGCAAGTGTGTAAAATCCTTTGTTGAGGCATTTGTAAAGTCTACCATTAATGAGGCATTTATTTTAAGGTAAATATTGTATATCTGTACATTTCCTTGCCTAGGGATGCAACCGGGGGCGGGTCGTTATAGGGTACCCGCCCGCCCGCCCCGCTAAAAACCCTATAGGGTCAGACCCTATAGGGTTTAGGGTCGGGTTTTGGGTTGTACTCATAACCCGTTGGGAAAACCCGACCCGATTTAATTAAAAAAATTAAAAATTTTAGTTTAAGGAATTTACTTATTCATTAGTTGAATGATGCTTTTCATATAATCATTTTGTTATTCATGTATTGAGTCACATGATAGGATATAAATTATATTTACAATTAATAATTATTGATCAATTATCCATAGAAAATCGATTTCCATGTGCAACCTTTCCCACTTTTTCAAAATTCATTTCTTTCCCATGCAACACAACAAAGTATAAAAATTAATTTTCTCAAAAAAAAATAGATATTATATATATATATGTAATGACAAATAAATCAAGAATATATAGATCGTTGTGTAGTGTCATCATTTTATTATTATTATTATTATTATTATTTTGAGTTGAATGTATTATATATATATATATGTAAGTCTTATAATAATTTTAGATAATGACATGTCTTGAGTCACTGACTTTACCTTATATATTCAGTTTTCACGTTTAATAATTTTTTACTTGTCTTTAACGTTTTCTAATTTTTTTTAAAATAAAAATTAGGATCTTTATCAACTCCATTGAAATTTTTGCCCTCCTATACATGCCTCACTACGATAATAATTTAATCAAATAATAAAATGATGCATTTAATTATGTAATAGATTAAACGGGTCGGGTTCGGGTCGGGTCGGGTTTCTAAGAAATCGGGTCGGGTTGGGTTCTGGGACACCCAAATTTTAATCGGGTCGGGTTTGGGACAGCATGACCCGACCCGAACCCGACCCGTTTACATCCCTATCCTTGCCTGCATATGTTAAATCTGTCAAATCTTTGTTTTTGATAAGTACAAAGGGGGAGAAGTGTAGGATGCATAATTAAAAATATGCATGAAATCTTTTTTGATAAGGGAGAAATTGACATATTAAGTGTAGTTTATATTTTTCCAAAATTAAGCATCGGTAATATGTTTTGAAATCTGGAAAATTGAAAATTTTCTTAAAGCATGGATGCTTAATTGAGGGGGAGTATTGTAGTAAATATGAGTTAATTGTGCATATATTGTCATCATCAAAAAGGGGAAGATTGTTGAACTTGAGAGTTCAATGTGAATTTTGATGAGACAATATAATGCACAATTAACTATTTATATATTGTAAACTACTCTTAATTAATCAAATATATATGTGTGTGCTTTGGGCATGTTTGTAGAGTTTCCTGTAGGTTTAGACAGGAATAGTGATTGTCGATGGTAAGCTATATCAAGTAGTCAAGGCGTAACAAAGCTAAAGCCAAGGCTTGACAAGCTTAAGAATGCCAAACCAGTGGTCGAGGCCAAAACAAGTCAAGAGATCAAGGCTTGACAAGATAAAGTCCAAGCGCGACAAGGCAAAAGAAAGTGGATAGTGCTTGTCGAGGGTCACGTCGAGAGCTTGACATGCTAAAGACTTGAGGCACGACATTTCTAAACTAAGGCTCGACAAAGATAAAAAGCTCATAGTGTTGGTTACAGACAACGTCGACGGCTCGATGTGATGAAGAATTAAGGCACGATAGTTTAAATCTGAGACTCAAAGAAGCATGCATATGAGAAGACTGTTGAAGGCAAAGTTAGGGCGCGACAGCTGAAAGTCTGAAGCTAATGCGACAACAAAAGAGCCGTTGAAGAGCATTTAATGTTTGACAAATTATAGACCTTTTGTCTACCGAACTTTTCAAATTCAAAGGCTATTTATATACAAGTCCTAGAAATCAACAAAAAGGAAACGAAGTGCCAAAATAATTTACGAGCTCTTTATGACAATCAAACAAATTATTCTTTTTGTTCTCTTGTACATAATATTTGTAAATCTTTTAGAGAGAGAAAATACGCTCTAGTGCTCATTTCAAAATTTATTGCTATTCATTTAAGAGCACTTATAGAGAGAGAAAATATTTTATTTCCTAAATGGTATAATTGCTCACTACAACAAAATGAGCCTTTGGCTATGTTTAATAAATGTGACTAAACATTAATTAAACATGACTAAAGATTTTTGGTCACGTTTTTTTACACGTGGCCTATAGACGTCGCAAAAGGTCAGTCGTAGATTTGATAAGTAATGTTAAAAATTGAAACGTCGCTGATGTTAGTTTGGCAGCCAAATTCACTTTGCTATGCCACGTTTATCATGTTTTGGTCACACTTATGTGTGGCTAAATATGGCTAATCTCCATCCTGCTAAATATAAAGGGAGGAAAACTTGTGATCAACGACGTTTAAACGTGGGTAAATATTTTAATTAGTAATGTGTAAACGTAACTAAATTACATAATTGGCGATGTTTAAGCGTAACTATGCACAAGTTGAATAAGCTTTATATATATTTGTTAGACAACAACGGCGATTTATAAACGTGACAAATCTCATATTTACCACAATCTAAACGTGACTATTCTAATACATTAGCAACGTCTAAATATAGGTATTCAATTAAAATAATAATTTCTAAATGTGGTTGTTATTTTAATTTAGCGATGTTTACACGTGGCTATTCTTGTTAAAAAGAGATTAATGTTCAAATTGGTTTAATTTGGTAATATACACTTGTTTATTGTGTAACATATGCACAATTAGCAATATACACCTGTTTGATCACAATATAATTGATACTTGCTATTACTTCTGCACATGAAATTTATGTATGAATAAATATCACTAATACATTTTGGAGCATACAATGTGCTCGATATGTAATAAAAACTAATAACATAAAAATTACTTAAAGATCACCACAACCATCCTTACATTAAAAGAAAAAAAAACCACAAAACATAATGGTTTAATGTCCTTAGAAGAAACATAAGCACAAACTCCAAATTACATCAAAATGAGCGTATATACACAATTTATCACATTAATTTGACTCCAATCATGTCAGTTCCCTCAGCCAAAAAACAAAAAAACAAAAATCTTGGTCTTTAATTTTCTTTCTCGCTGTTGTCACCATCATCTCGACGTGATGGATTTGATGAAGTATCTCGTGCACTTGAGAAGTATTTCTATTTGGATTTGCTGTCACACAATATGTAAATATGATTATTGAATGGTTGAAAAACACGAATGAGATAATTAAAAACGACCCATGGTAACTAACCTGAACTACTGGGAAAACTTGATACAAGTTGTTCTACAAGTCGAGTTAGTTGAGCAAGCTGTAATACCATTGAGTAGCAAATTCAATTCAAGAAAATTGGAAAAGAATGGTAATTAATGAGAGCTATTATCTTATATATCATAAACTTGATATTATACAATACATTTTTCTATATAAAAAATAATCAAATTGGGACATATGGTCATTGTTATTATATTTCTAACCTGATAATTTAAATTGAACATTGGAAAACAAAAGAATGAAGTAACTAATTGCAACTGTAGTAAATTCTATAATATAAATTTCTAATATTCCCAATAATAACTATTTCAACATCGATGCACATGAGCAAATGTAGGGACATAAATACAAGAGGCAATGGGCAAAACCTCTTCTAATGTACATTTTCATACATACATATATAATAGATAGTGTATAGTAAATGCCTTATATACCTAAACATATTAGATTTCAAATACTTTTGAATCTCAATCATGTTTTCAATGAGCTCCTATATAATTTCTACTACACCCACTTGACTGTTTGACTTTGCTTTAGAAAGAAACCACCATAAAAAATCATGTTATGTGGTCTTCCTTGTAGGACTATAGCTTAGCAAGTCATAATATGTGTGGTTCTTATAAGAAAAAGATATATGATGATGGGTATGTTTTTGCTATTTTTTAAAATCACCCATACTTTATTTGAAAAAAATTGCAATATTAAACAGACCATAAAGTTTAACTACCTGTTGAGTTTGTTGCTGACGTAATGTTTTTTCCTCTTGCAATGCAGCTCTTAACTCCTCCATCTCAATCTGTCTTCATGTTGATTTCCCAATAGATGGTGGTCCCTATCCTCTTCCAGGATGGTAGTCAAATCTGTTACTTACATTCATAAATATGTTAACAATCTCCTATGGTGTCTTTGTCTTGTCAGAAGATTGCGCCTCCTCATACATTTTCACCATCTTCTCCAACACATAACATCCACAACATATTGCTTATGTAATAACATGTTCAAAATAAAACTTAACCCATAGACTTACATAATCTTTAGAAGCTTGTTGTGAAACCCAACCACCAATACCATCAGGCCTTGGTTCATGATAGCAAGTTTGCTTAAAGAATTCGATAACATTGGGCAATTGGTGATTTTGATTGATCTACATACATACATATATATATATATATATTAGAAAAATGGTAAATACCTGAGGAAGCTTACTTTTACATGTTAGAAATCATATGAGTTGCTACTTACGTGCTCATTCCTTCTACTCTCAAATGATCGAAAGCCAGACCTATGCAAGTATTTGACACAACTACGTGCTTCTCTCCCAATCATTGATTTGGTCCTCTATTCATTAAAAACAGTTACATATTTATAGAGTTATTACTTAGAATCCCAAGAAAAATGGGTATTTAGAGTTTACCTTCTTGGATGTCTTATTGGATTGTAAAATTGCCTTCTCTTCTTCAATATCTTTAGTCCATTGTTCTGTCATCTTCTTCCAACCATCTTCATTCGATCCTTTAGGTCTTGCTACATAACCAATCTTCATCCATCTCCTCTTAATTTTACCACGATGATTTCTAAGCAGACCCCCCATCCATTTGTCAGCAGAAGCAAATTTGTTGTCATTTTTTACTACATCATTAATATTCAATCGATTCTACATCAACCATGTCAGTCAAGACAAAAGAATGATTAGTAACATCACATAACAAATAAGTAATATGAAAGTACAATTTAGTTTGTACTTACCTTGACCCTCTCCCAAGCTCGTTGTTTCTTCACCTTATCTAACTTTCTCCAATCTTCACCATAAAGAGGCAAGTCCCTACATGCTTTCCCTATCTCAGATGCTAATTTTGAGGATTGATCAGCTGAAACAGGACATCCTCCAAATGTAGTAAACTCAACTGGCATTTTTCCCTTTCGCTTCATATTCTCTCTCTCAAGTGCTTGACTACGATATGCACTTCTCTTACCAATAGATCGTGTTGAGCTTTTAGTTACTACAAATATAAGAGAATGTTTTTTGACTTACACACTTTCAATAATTTATTGCATATAATTATAAAGCTTACCAAGAGATTCAGTATTATTAGAAGCATGGCTATGCTCTTAGGACCTATCTACTTGACCATTGTTCATTTCCGGTATACTTGGAGCTTCATTCTCTACATTTAATAGGAAAACAAAAAAAATCACATCACATATGTTAATTTTCAAAGCTAAAAACACAACAAGGATAGTGGGAATAGAGTTAGAAATATAAGTATATAGAACATTTATATTTGACCATGCGAAAATAGAAAAAAATTAGAGACCTGCCTAACTACACATGCCTAAGCAACATCAAAATTATGTAAGACAAGTTATCTTATTCCTTGATCAATTCTATTTATTTCAACTGGGAAATAAGGAAAGATATTAAAACAATGAACCAAATCAAACTAAATGATGGCCACATAACTCGAAATGTTAAACAAGTTATCCTATTTCTTCTTCATTTCTATTTAATTCCAATAGAAAATAAGGGAAAACGTTAAAACAATAAACTAAATTAGCGTCTACATTAGGCATGGACTATATATATTGATACTTACAAATTACAAGTGCATAATATGTGACATGTAATATCTAATAATGAATCTCCTACATCATTATTGCTATAAAACCTTTTGAAAATTGTCATAGAATTTTGTCAAGCTCTGATTTGGTTTGGAAAAACACATATAAATTCTTATAATGGTGCAATAAGGTGAATTCATGTGTTAGAAGTTAAAGAGACTTATTTATACATGTTCAATTGCATAGAGGTGAAATTAAAATTTGCGCATTTGTAAAAGAAATCAACAAGTTGTCCACATATGACAGTACAACTTCACCGCGACGAAGGAAATAGGAAGGAAAGAACGGGGAAGGGTTGATCATTACATTAAGGATAAAAAGAAAAATGAAAAGAAAACTTCGTAGAAACTAAAAATGATCAATGCTAGTTTCACCACTTACTTGGAGTGTAGTTCTGATCAGCTGAATTGCTGCCCTGAAAGGATGCATTTGCTGGACTAATGTTGATACCTTGACCATGTGGAGTGTCATTTTCTGTAGTAGAACAAAGAATCAATTTGTATTACCAATTTACACTAACTTATTCTACTTTAATGATATGTCCAAATGCTAAGGAATCGAAAGGATTAAATGGATGGTTGTGTTGTTGTGATTGGCGCATATCATCTCCAGAATGATGAGAGTCCGGCTCATCACAAATAGATATTTGAGGATACCGTTTAGTCCTCCCTCCCCTCCTTTGAACATTCCTTCGACCACCAGCTATTATAATCATAAAATCGAACAAAGGAGGCATAAGTTAGTCATTAGAAAATAGACAACATAATAGCTTGACAACTCATCATTCAACATACAAAAGCCTATGTAAATATCATTGCCTTAAAAAAAAAAGAAAAATTAACCTTACAAGTGTAATTAAGGAGATAAATTTTTTAGAAAGAAAAAAAAGACATAACCATTCAATTTCTATCGCTAGTATCATAATCCACCAGTGTCTCATCCATCTCCTCATTCTCATCCTCATCTTTACTGAATTCAATACCGGCATCATGCTCTACATGTTCAGATGGTTGCACTATTCTTTTAATAACCTCCCCATCAATAGTCTCATGACCTATATCAGTTCTCAATAGCACATCAACATCACAATCGATTACTAAAAGTAGCTCATTTCCTCCATCAACATTTACTATGAAATGTTCATCTAAGATCTCATCTGCTAATCGAGCCTCCACATCAGTTAACAAATTTGCATCACCTTCTAGCGAGTCTATATTATAGATGTGGCAATGCTCAAACTATTACACTACATGCCATTCAGTTCCTAGTTTCATGTTCTACATAAAATATTTGCTTAGCTTGTGATGCTACACATACGGATCATTTTCATACCAAGTACGAGTAATCTTAATGCTTTTAAATCCATCATCAACTCGAACATGCGCATGTTAGTGTCCCACCACTTGTACTTAAATAAATCACTCTTTTGTTTCTAACATAAGTAAACTCATATATATCCGTCAAAACCCCATAAAATTCAACTTTCGTGTCTCCTTGATTTCCTCTACAAACACTCCACTATTATGAGTCTTCTTCCTATCATTAAATTCTATTGTATGAAATCGCACACCATTATATATCAATTTGTTGTATCTCTTGAAACATGAATCAGGTCTTAATGATAATGCGTATAACGCACTGATGACCAGGTCACCACTTTCATACAATGCTCTCATCTACAATAATGACAAGCAAAATAGACAATCAATTCTATTCTGTTAAACTTCCTTCCCCCATAGCCTAAGTAAGTATATGTAGAGTTTGTTAATTATATTTACCTTATTCATAAACCATTGGTTGAATTCACTCTTGTGATGCAAATCTATGTCATCACCATATTGTGAGCTTAAAATGTCGATATGTTTACTGCAACACAAATTTTACTTTGGTTAAAGAGTACACACAAATTTTAATAGTTCATTAACATAGTAAAAATGATCTAATGATAACCACTTACGCTAAATAAGGTTGCATCTCCTTACAATTATTGATTTTGTACCATTTCAAAATATTAAACCTCTACATCTGATAATACCACATATGTTGGTGGAGAAATACAACCAACCCTGTTTGTAAAGATGTCCAAGCCACCAACTTCCAGAGGATCGAAGTTTCTATCTGGATGGTTAAATATTGTCTCCAAGTTTTGTAAGTGAAGGGAGCAACAAGTCAAGCACTCATGAACAACGTCGGATAAGCTTTTTTTCGAACGAATTGCTTTAAAGAGCCCAAGTATCTGCATAGTAAAATTTAAATTAGGGGAGACAAAAATCAAACATCAAAATAAAGATGTTATGTGTTTTATTTGCATTGTACCTTTCAATAGGATACATCCAGCGGTAAGCAACAGGTCTAGCCATTAGGGCCTCTTGAGGTAAGTGAATAGCTAGATGCACCATTACATCGAAAAAGGCAGGTGGAAAGATTAGCTCCAACTTACACAATATTGTGACAATATCGCTCTGCATCTTCTGTAACTCCTCAACATTCAACATATGTCGGCACAACCTCTCAAAAAAGGTCCCGAGCTCAGACATGGTGGTGGTGACATCTCTAGGCAATAAGCCATGAATACCCACAGGCAATAGCCTTTGAAGCAACACATGGTAATCATGACTCTTCATACTCGAAAGTTTTGAGCATGAGTTGTCCACACACCTACCTAGATGTGATGCATAGCCATCGGGTAATCTAATATTCCTTAGAAATTGACAGAATAATTTTCTTTCAGAATTACTTAATGCATAACTTGCACATGGCATTGAATACTTACCATCAGCCCGCTTTAGTAGATGTAGTTCCTTTCGAATACCAAGTTCCTCTAAATCAAGCCTAGCTTTATAAGTGTCTTTTGTTTTTCCATCAATCCTAAGAATTGTGTGAACAATATTCTCACAAATATTCTTCTCAATGTGCATGACATCAAGATTATGTCTAAGCTTTAACTTTGACCAATATGGCAATTGAAAGAATATGGAATTTTTAACCCAGTTGAACCCACCAACTTGATGTGCTCTTTTAACTTTCCCTGGATGCTTTCCTATACCAGCATCTACCACTGCATGTAATTGGTGAAGAATGTCTTCACTAGAATATGGTTCAGGAGCTTCACGATTATCACGCATTCCATCAAATTTCAAGCTACGTCTCCACCTATGCTCCAATGGCAACCACATCCTATGACCAACGTACCCAATCTTGCTATTAAGTCTTATTGATGGTGTTTGATCTTCACATAGAAGACAAGTACTGTATCCTTTTGCGCTCTACCCAGAAAAATTCCCATACGCTGGAAAGTCATTGATGGTCTACATCAATGCAGCATGCATTTTAAAAGAAAACTTCGAGTATGCATCATATGTCGATAGTCCATTGACGCAAAGATCATTCAACTCATCAATCAAAGGTTGCATGTAGACGTCGATCTCCTTCCCTGGTGCTTTAGGCCCAGGTATTAACAACGTCATCATAAAATACTTTTTCTTCATGCACATCCATGGTAGTAAGTTGCATGTAAGAAGCACCATTAGCTACATGCTATATGACTAGATCATGGTACCAAAAGGAATAAAGCCATCACTAGCTAACCCCAATCGCACATTATGACTATCATTTGCAAAGTCTGGAAAGTTGTTATTGAAAGTAATCCAAGATAGCCCATCTGCTGGATAGCCCATAATGTTTTCTTGTCTCTTATGTTCATCTTTATGCCAACGCATTTTTTTAGCAATCTTAGGATTCATGAAAAGGCGTTGCAACCTTGGTTTTACAGGAAAGTAACGCAGAATCTTATGAGGAACAGACTTTCTAGACCCTCCAAACATCTTATACCTCAAAGTACCGCAAGTAGGGTAACTAGTAAGATTCTTGTTCATACCCCAAAATAAACAACAATCATATTTACATGCATGAATACTGTGGTAGCCCATACCCAACCCCCTTAAGTACTTGTTTGCATGATAGTATGACCTGGGAAGAGACTCTCCATTAGGTATCACATCACGCAAAAGTTGTAGAAGCATGTCAAACAACTTGTTTGTCCACTTATTGTATACTTTCAAGTGGAGAAGCTTCACTATAAAGGAGAATTTAGAGAACTTGCAACCTGGATAGAGCTCTTGTTGTGAGTCAGCTCTTAAACCACTTAAAAAATCTGTTGGAATATCAAAGCCATCTCTAGGACTTGAATCTTCCGCTTGATTCGCAGCAAAAGCATCTAAATCTTCAAGCATCTCATCAAGCCCATTAATCTCATCATCATTTTCCACATTGCACTCTTCCACATTAGACCTCATTTCACTCTCTATATAACGAATTCTACCACGAGGTCCATTAGGCAATTCAATAGTAGGCTTCTCACCATGATATATCAAACACTTATAAGTTATGTCTATCCCATCAACAAGCAAGTATGCTCTAATCACATTCACAATGTATAAATTGTTATTTAAACATCTCCTGCATGGACAATTTAACTCTGTGTTTCCTCCATATTTCAATTAAATGTATGCCATGAAAAAATCTACACCTCGTTGGTGCTCTTCACTTTCAATGTCGCAATCCATCCAATACTTTTCCATGTATTCTAAGAGAAGCCATAGCAAGAAAGAATTATAATATAAAAAAATATTGTTAGATAAAATGAATAAAATACACTATATTCAACAAGTTTACAATCTACACTTATCTCAAACATGCAGTTGATAGTGCAGTCAAAAAGATTGTGCAGCATTTTTTATATGCAATTTTAGAGTTAGATGATAAAATTATACTTTTCATTTGGATGAAATCATACATGTGAGATCAAATTTAAAGAAAATATATATATATATATATATATATGTATATATATTTACAACCACATATATATTGAAGCTATTCTATTTTTAAGTAAACAATGCATGTCAATGTTATGTTCATTCATATATGAAACCAACACTATCTACCAAACCTCAAAATGTGGACTTTCTATTTTTGGTCAATGAATCCATAGAACAATTTGAAAAGTTAAGATTAAATTGAGATTAAAATAAAATTAGGTCATGAAAGTCATGAAGGGGTGAAGATGGCAAAATTGAATCCTAAAAGTAGACAGGCATCTTCAGTATGTTTAGTAATATTTATATTTCTTTAAATATTAACCCCCTCATTAAAATAAAAAAAAATCCCAAACATAAACATGTAATAATTGAAACACAAGTATTTTTTTTTTTTTAGTAAGGTTTCAAATTCAAACCAACTTTTTGAAAATTTCATTTTCAAAAAGTGGGAATGAGAACTAGCGGAGCAAATAAAATGAAATGAAACATAAACAAGTGGGAATGGGAATATCCAGGTTATAAGTACATGTTCTAAACACTCATCTTTATTGATTTGTTATATATGTTGAGGATAAGTGGTTAATACATATGGGTGATTTATGTGAAGTACATGTACTTAAATAGGGACTGATGCTTATTTTAGCATTTTGCTTTTTTATATTAAGACCTTCATGGGGAGATTTTTAAGGTAATATCCTTACATCAAAAACTTAGGATACAAAGGCAGCTTTTGGTTTGAATCATCATTGTGGTTCTGTGGCATTAAAGCAGTTGAGAAGCACTAAAGAAGAGCCATGGATGGATAGTGATGAGGGCAACATTCACTCATGACAAAGCACAATAGTCAAAACTCTTTTTATCTTTTGTAATTAATGAAGTTAAGTATCATAAGAGGAAAAGGAAAAAAAGTAAGCTTGTGCTGTCTCATGTTAGGAAATTTAGATATTATAGATGTTTCTAATATACATATACATATATATACATATTTAATTTCTTTGCTACTGTGCCTTAGGGTAGGCTAAGATATTTGTGTATACATCTATCATCAATGAAAAATGCAGAAAATGTACCCTCCCCAAATTGTGGTTGTGCTCTAGAGTTTTATACATTCAGAAAACCCATTTTACTATTTTAAGCAAATTTATGATTTTTACTCGAAGCAATCCATTAATCCTATGCATGAAGTCATTACAAACTACAATAAAATTATATTAAAAATTATACCCGCTTCACCTATTACCCTTGGTTCAATTTCGAGAGATAGTGTTGTTGACAAAAGTTGAGCTTCCATTCAATTCTGTTTACTCAATTCACTATTGATCCTTTAGAACTTTTAGATCAAATCCTCGACCATTTTGTATGTCTGATCAAGTTCCTCATCCAGATCAAATTATGGAATGCGAGTCTGACAAACATTATCGTAATTTCACAATTTCAAGGCACTTTATACATCACTACAATTACTTTTTATCTCAAGCAAAAACACCACAAAAGATCCTCCTCACCAGAGAACTCCATGTCTATTCCCCAGAAAAAAAAAAAAAAAAGGAAACATATCCAATGGCCGAGAAAAGCAAAATTCTCATTGTCGGTGGAACTGGACACAATGGAAAGCTCATAGTCAAAGAAAGTGTAAAAGCCGGTCATCCAACGTACGTTCTTTTAAGAGAGTCCAAGACTCATAACCCTTCTAGGATCAGCTTGTAGGGAAGTTCAGAACCCTAGGCATCATTTTCTTCATGTTAGTGATACAACATCTTTGGTAGCTTTAATTGTCATAGAATTTTTACTTTATTTTTCCCATATATTAAATAAAGGTGCTTTTAATTGTCATATGTTTCTTGAACTCCTTTTGTGCCTGCTTATTTCTGCATGGTATTTCAGCTCCTAATTTTAATAACTCAACAATGAGATATGGTCGTGCTAAATGTTGTGTATAACATGTTGATGGTACTGTTGATTGCTCATACGTGGAGCGAGTGCTTCATATGGTTTAAAGCTACGGTTATTAAGCCTAATAACAAAACTATAGACAGTTGATTATTTGGAAATCAGTTAGAAAAAATGTTTCTATACCAATCATAGGCACCCTAACCCCTAGCCTAAGACCAATGCGTCGTTTTTTCTCTCTCACATTGCCTAATTCTAAACAAAATTATTGCTTTAGAGGAAAACCATAATCGTACTCGACGACACATTCCCTATTCCACATGATTCCTATGAAGTCTTTCCTTGCAAAATATAGTACTCATATGCTATTGGTAAGTATGGTTTGTCTCAATCTTTATGTATCTCGTCTATGCTAAATCATTCCTCCTTAAAATGTACATATATATATTATATATATATATATATATATATGTAATCCAAACACATAAGCACATAGATGAGAACCAAAATTTATAGACTGCACGGAATAGCATGTTATGATGGGATGAAGTCAAAAGAATGGTTATCCAGCAAAGTCCATTTACAAGGAGCCAAAATAACTAAATCTACATGAAAGATATTTGCTGAAGAATGCAATTTCTTGAAAAGCAGATTAAAAGATGCAATTACAAAGAACACTTAATACACCTAAACAGACTTGATCATCTTTTTTCATTCTCATAAATACTAAACAAGCTCTATGTACAAAAGCAAAATCAACCCTGATTCAGCAATCCAGCACATTTTATGTTCCAACGTTCTTAGCTAGAGTTCCAACCACATATTAATGAAAGCCAACAGATATTCCATAAGGAAAAGGACTGATGAGATATAACTTAGGCAAAAAAAATTATGAGATATAATCATGCCACCCAATACATGAAGGTAATTACGATAATAAAATCATTCCATCATATGATCCTAATATTCCCATGTTTCTTGAATATTGTTTAGAGTTATTAAACCGATGACTGCACCTTACAATTTAAAAAGCAAGGCAATATCTCACCTTAAACCAGAAACACCACAGTGTCAGTCCATCATATGATCCTAATATTTCCATGTTTCTTAAGGTACTTAAGTATTATATAGTGATTGAAAAAATCAAACTATCACAAGAGGGACAACCAAACAAACAGATTCCAAACCGGTACTAGTAATCACCATTTGAAACCACCTACATGGATTGTGTAAAATCATGGTAATGATGCTAACTAGGACTAACTCACTAAATTCATGGTAAACCATTTTTTTATTAAAAGAAAAATCCATCTTCTTATTGCTTACCATGGAAACAAAATGAATAGGTAAAAATGATATGAAAAACTACGTCCTTTTTAGGGATAAATGAAGATGCAATCATACAGTGAAAACCCCACTATCCTGACTGGCCAAAAATGTTTCCATTTGCAAGAAAATTATCCCTCCATAATTTATTTATACAACACAAAGTTGCTGAGTTTAGTCTAATGGTCTCCTTAGAACATATTATCATAACCCATCCCCACATTCTTCATTACTTTTTATAAAATTGACCACGAAATGGAATTCATGGAAATAATCCTAAATAGTATTTCTCAAGTCGGACAGTACATGAAATTAGAACAGATGGCACAAAATGGGATATTCACTAGCATAAGCAGAACAAGCAAAAAAGGTATTTACACACGCAAAATGCAATAAGATAAACATATAATGTCAAACGAATTTTTTTTTTAAATCCACTACTGAGGAAGAAATGCCTCTACTAGCTAGAAGATTGGACCAAGAATGGATAGAAGGTTTAAAAAAAAAAAAAAGGAGGCAACCTGTTGGAGCAATAATTGCATCGGAATGTTAGTGCATGTTCTAACTATCATAGATCCCAAAGCCACATATAAATTAATAAACTGAGATCATTTTCTAGTCTTTCAAAGGATAATGAAAAATTAGTGTCCAACCAGCAAAAACACCACCAACAGCTCTATACACAAAAGAAAAACCTCACCAACTTGTAAAGAACTTGTTGTTAGCACACTTTAGGAACATTAATTTATTATTGCCTTAAAAATTTGACATTGAATGAAAATGACATCATGATTTCTTTTATATTTAAGGCCCCCTGCAATATAAGAAGTCATGCTCTATTGGTCTAGTAGTTTTATTTGCTTTTTGCTTATGTTGTGAGTCTAAAAAAATGAGAAAGTGATCGTCAATGAGTATGTAAACAGTAATTAAGAATCTAAAGGGATAGCATAATAGTACACTAAGTATATTAACCATTGTAAAGCTAGCAAAATAGTATAGTACGTGTCACATCAAAATTATGTGAACCTTTTCATTCAAGAGAGAAACTAATAATAGGACAAAATTTGTTACATGTATCAGTGAACACAAATGTATTCATTGCATAAAATTACAAAAAAACTGGAAAAACAAGCCAAAAACAGTGTGTGTAGATTTCTAAACTTTTTAATGGTTTGATAATTTACTTACTATTTAAAGCTTACCAAAGTCTTCAAATAAGGCAGCAAGGTCCTAGAGGAAAAGGTGCTTTGCCTACAAATATATGAGTTTTCAACCACATTCCAGCATGTTCTGAATATTTGAGACAGACATATTGTCAAAAAGAAAGCAAAACAGATATCAAATTTCTCATTTAAAAAGAAAATGCATACATGGAATAAATAGAACAGCCCAAGCTTGATTCCATTACGTACTCTATAATCCATTATATTATGCTATTGACAAAGAGCATTTCTATACTGTTTTGGTGCACATTGATTTTAGATCACGACCCAACAAAATGTTTTCTATTATTTAGATCAACTTTAGATGAAAAAACCAGCCGCAATAAAATAAAGATCATTGAAGTCATCTTAGCATTCAGGGCAAAAAAACATCAGGCACAACCATACAAATGAAAGAAAATATAGTTCATGGCAATAAAGAAGGTGTCAAAACTCATGATCATTTATTGGTTTTTCATAAAAGAAGCTATACTTCTGGAATTTGAGGACCACCATACCACAAGGACATGTACCAAAATAGATTTACAAGGGGGTCAAAAAGAGATTTCTCATACCATGGTTCTTATGAAAAGAAATCACACAATAGATTAACTATAGATTTGCTGACTCAAACAGTATACCATTATTTTGTTTATACAATAATATATCATATAGGCTAACCTTCAATGATTCCACAATAAGGTTCCTTAAAGGGAAGCTAGTCTCTTTTCAACATCCTCCACGTCAGTAGTTCATGGCTGCATAAAACAGAGAAATATGCTATGTTCACAATATGACTTTCCTCACCATGTTCATTGCTCCTACATAAATATCTCATCATGAGTTTCTCTTGCTAATTATTCAAAATAAGAGCAATCCACATCTACCAAATTAGAAAACCAGAGACCTCTCAATGAATCCATCACTTGCCCTCAAAAAAACAGAACAATAAACAAAAAAAACCTTAATTAGTTTCTAACTCCACATAACTGACCAGGACCCCTATTCTTATTCATCGAAATCATGATTTTTTTTTCTAACCACATCAATGAAAACCCAACACCCCTACAGTGAGGATAACTCTTAGCACAAATAACACAAACCCAATTCCTAAATATTGATAACAGTAGCCCCTATAAGCCAAATACAACTCCATAACGTCCAAGAATTGCTGTCATACAATTAATTATCGAGTATACTTTCTACCAACAACTGCCGTGAGCATAAATCCTCTTAATTCATTAATATGTTTGTTCTGCCACAATAGTATCTCAGAAGAATTTAAAACACAGATTTCAAACCAAGCGATGTCTACTAGCAAAAATCCAATTGGAAAAATATGTCACATATTAATAGATTACATTTTATTTCTTTACTAGGATTGGTTTCAGCCTATGAATTGCATATTTGAAAGCCAATCCCAAATCCAATCCTGGTCATGGAACTTACATTTAAGGAAACTAAATTACAAGATTCAAAATGGAAAAGAGAAATGAAAAAAAGAACAATTATATATATATTGACAATGGTTATGTGATTAAACAAGTATATGAATTGACTAGTTTGACAATTTCAACAACCTTGGTTTTTCTACCTAGAACACACGGTACATCCACAAATGCTATTGTGGTTTATCTACTGGTTTTAATATATTTCATAGAAAAGAAGTACAATACCTTAATATTGCCCCAACTCTCAGGTTGAAATTCATAAACCATATGGTGAATGATTGTTCTTTTTGTTAATTACGCTGCTGAGGAATCTGTCTTCTAAAGCAAATACAATGATCTGTGAATTAAAAGCAATTTTAATGAAAATTATTAAAAAAAAAAAAGACAATGAAAGATCTGATGAAATAAACGATGCACTACTGTTGTCAAAATTGTTATTTTCAACTCTAAGATGTTGATTGAGCATATATGCCTTTTTAAGAAATATCTTTCTTGAAGATATTCTAATTGTACTTTCACATGCAATCTATGTGCTCCATGCTCCTTGTAAATTTGAAGCAGTGTAATTAAATTAAGAGAAATCATCACAATCTGCCCTTATGTGCAAAGCCATGAAATTTTTGCTCTGCGCAAAATGTTGTGCCAACTGTCTTTGTGTCCCTCCTGGTTACTATGGCAACAAACAAGTCTACCCTTACTACAACTGGAAGACCAAGCGCAGAGGACCCAAGTGCCCTTAGTTTCCTTTCTTATCTAGTCTTTAAACTCTTAAGTCTTAATCAACCCACTAGACTAATACCATTTTTTTTCCTTAAATTAATTTACTTGTACCATGTTTGATGTAACTATTGTTACTTTAATCATGACTTCAAACGTCAGTGACCATTTAGGAATCTTGTTTTGGTTAGTTAAGAGGTCGGTGTAAATTTCATAATGTGATTCGTGAGCTAGCTAAGCTTCAATGGTAGTGCCGGTCTTATTCACTAACCCCCCAAGGAGAGAGCTCTGCTACTAAGTGTACTCTCTTATATTTTCGGTTTCATTATCTCAAAGCACAAATATTTACAAGTATCAAGGAAAAACCCAGATGCACTATTGATTATGCACAAGGAAAAAACTAAGTTTTACGCGAATCTAAAAGCTTAGAAAACTATAATTTAGCAGTAAACTCGCGATTTCAACACGATTTTGACAAAACCCTAAGCAAAGTATTTACATGCAACTAAATAAAAGTGAAAAAAAAATGTTAGTACAAACCTATATACTATGTCTGGACTAATGAACGATCATCGATGACCATGTAGATGAAAATTTCCATGACGTCTTTCTTCGCTTTACTACCCAAGAAGGAATCGTACTATAGATGGAGATATCGGTTAGCCGTGTAATGGAAACATCGGTCGAAATTGGAGGTCAAGTAGAAGGTTTCATTGGAGGTGAAGTAGAGGGTTTCGTCGGAGATGAAGTAGCAGGTTTCATCGAAGGTGGAACAGAAGTAGAACATACATTACTGTAGGTTAAGGGTTTGTACAAGGAAGAAATGGGGAAAGTGATTTTAGTACGATAGGAGGGTTTCTGTTTGCTTTTTGTTTCCTGTTTTCGAAGTGGCGGGATGTGTGTTGGGGGAAGTAGTGGGTTTCCTGTTTTCGTTTGCAAATTTTAGCCACGGTTATTTTATGGAAGGGTTACCAATTACATGAAAGTTTCATAAACGTGGCTATTAATATGCTTTAGTTGATAATTTTAAGTTAAAAAAAATAAGTCACGTTTGCAAAATTTGCAAACGTGACCTAATATCGAAATTCCTGTAGTGGCTCATCTTGAGCTAATTTCTGAAATTAATACAAGTGGTGGTAGAGACCTCGTTTGAGGCATTGATAGACCGTGGAGAGTAGGAAGTGGGCCAAACTCCTCGTTAAAATATTGGCTTGATCTTCTCTATCCCTATTCTCTTTATATTACACAATAAATTGTCTTTGCTTATCTGCTACATATCATTTTTTTTAATCTGTTGTTTTAAAAAATTAATTATTTGCACTTTTAGTGCTAATACTCAATTCACCCTCTCCCTCTCCCCCCTCGCCTCCGAGTATTCCTAGTGTAATTGCAGGAGAGATATCCTAAATGAATCAATACTTAAAGTCGTCTTTAATAATTGTTTGTTGCTTATGCATGGCTGTTTTTGAGACCCGGTCCAAGGACCGACAACCTTGCTAAGCGATACCAGCATGGTAGTCAGGCGTTTAGACCATCATGGGTGGCTCGACGGGTAGCCAATGGGAGGAAACAGTAGCGGGATAATGTTTACTTGGATTGGAGAGAAGTAATATAGTGTGGTTCACGTTTATGAGACCGATTGAGTTGCACTATATTATGGACTGTGATGGATAGAGATGCGTAACAGCTGTAACTCTTAAATGAGGATATAACTTGTAGAGGTAGGATATATAGGTATTTAAACTATCTATATCAGCCTCCTGAGCAGTTGTTACTACTTAGGACTCCCAGGTTCCCATAGCGTGTTACCGAAACGTGAGTGCTCCACTGTTGTTTTGCTACACTTTATTAAAGATATAAGCTATTGTTTGTTGTATTGCATTTAGAACATGTGTATGTGCCCATCACGTGTGTGCCTGTGTTGCTTTGTACTAGGTTTTGGCTCATTCCTTTCTTTTTCAAGTAATGATTTGGATGCTTGTGATTATCCAGTGTGAGATGACTCTAAATGAGCTTATTAACAAGTTGAGTGGCTAGGAACATTAAACTATTTATATTGTTAGCAAAAGCTTTTAATCATCTTATCAAACTTATGATTTGATGAGGGCGTATCTATGAGCCCATGGTTATATTTTAAGATATTAGACACTGTGTACTTTGAGATACCTGATGGTATGATACTTATTTATAAATTTTGGCCTACTCACAAAAGTAGCATTTTTGGAAATTATTTTGAGAAATTTATTTTTCTTCTGCAAATTCTAGTTGTTTTCATAATCTAATTTAACAATTTCATAATCTAAAATTTGTTTAGCAACGATCACGATAAACTGTAGATTATATTAGTATTGATGTATAATACGTAAGTATTATACATGGTGGCTAACACATCTTAAACCAAGTTCAGAGCGTGATAGATTTATTCTTGGGTGTCAAGGCTACAATATTAAGCTTTTTTTATAATTTTTTTTTATTTAAGTTTTAAAACTGTGGATTAACAGGCAGATCAATTCCATAAACTGGCAGAGCGTACTTTGAGCCAACTCCAGGTCCAACAATAATGGTGCGGACTGCGGAACCTTTCGTATCTGAGATACGGCTTATGGATTGAATCAAGGGATAAAAATGCTATAAAAAGAGGAAAAAAAAAGAAAAAAGGAAAACACAAAAAGTTTATAACACAATTCTATAGAGATTTTCTCTTTCCGCTACAATCCGTCCATTGAGAGATCAAATTCTATACCACTAAAATTCATAATTTTTGGTTTATGAATATCGAATTACAATGTTAAAATAAAATTTTTAAGATAAAAATTATTCTATCCGTACAACTATAAAGTAAAATCGGATTAATAATTTCAGTACAGATCCATAAAATATTGTATATACACGTAGAGAAAAGCTTCACCTCATTGAGCAATGAATTTTTTTTTTTTTTAATCTTTTAACTTCATAGGCACGTTGCCAAGAGGAGGAAGAAAATGTTTTCTTAGCTCACTTTCCGGTCTTTCATTTTCTTTCATAATTGATTAAAAAGGTTGATTTGCCATTTTTTTATGATAATATATTATTTCCTGATTTATCAATAAGATTCTTAACCACTAGTTTAATGAGTATTTAAAAATAATATTGTCTGATGGTCTTAGATTTGATCTAAATATGCTAGAGATCAAGGGTTAATAAGTAAAATCAGATTAAACTAATAATTGAATCGAACTGTTCCCAAAGACTACCAGGTTAAATCAGATTAAATCAAATGGGTTAACCTAGTCTAAAAAAATATTTATCAATGACGTTATAACCTAATGATGTTTTCTTTACTCTTTTAAATGAGAGGTGTGAGGTTCAAATCTTCCCTAAAAAAAGATCTAAAAATAAACGAGATTGTCCAATCAATCATCTAATCATTAAAATAAATATAATAAGTGATCTATTAAATATTTTAGTAGTGCGAGCATGATTGAATATGAATTTGAACCGATAAATAACTAACAAGATTGATCCCTTTAAAATATACAAAGAGAAAATAGAATTTTCCATAATTTTACATAGAAAAGTTATACATTATATAAGTGGAGATTAATTTCATTCAATAATATAGAAATAAATACCCAGCAATTTCCCAGATCATAAAATCATATTCCAATGGTTAAGCATCCATCTAAATACTGGGAAGTGATTCAGAGTCGACCAAGTTCAGACTTGGCTGCTACTCATTTTGCAACTAGGAAACTGAACGAGATCTGTTGCAAAACATGCTACCATCTAAATGATGAGTCCAACACATCCGGATGGCAAATTTAAAAAATAATTGCCATCTAAATAACATACTGTAACAATCCATTGGCGCAGGGAGCGATTTGACAGTAGAATGGATAGGACTGACTAATAAACAACGCATCTACCTCTTTTCTTTTTCAAAAATAAATTACCATAATATAAATTATATAAAAAAAATATATCAAAATATCAACTCTATCCTGCATCTTCAACATCAATACTATTTTATTTAGATGTCATATTTTTAATTGCGATATAATGACGTAGACCAAGAGTAATTCAAGTGGATATCACATGTTGCAAAGTACAAGATAAATTAGTATCTCATCTTACAAGTGCAATACACATATTATATTTTATACCTGTATCGCATTAGCAACATATGACATCTTATCAAGCCCAATATCGCACCTTCAAAATAAAATGCAATAATAATATCTGCTTAATAAATTTCACCCAATTAGCATTTATATAATTTTTTTTAGCATATCTGTAAATAAGAAATTTCTTTGGATTGGAGCATCATGGACGGATGAGTTACTGTCATCTAAACATGCATGAATTTTTCAGTTTTTAGTTTATTTTAATTTTTTTATACTCTTTGTTTTTTTTTTATTTTATTTTATAATGATATTTTTCTTATAAGCTCATAAGGTCACAAGAGGATTGTTTTGATATGTTTTTTCGTATATTTTTTTTCTTTAACATCATTTTATCAATATTCATAGATTTTCTTTTGTAATAATATCAGTCAAACTTCTTATTTTGATGTGGAATTTTTGTTAATTTATTTTTTGGGCTTTGTATGAAAATACACTTGTTTTTAAAATAAATATGGAAATATGGTATCAAAATAAAAAATATTCGAAATATAAGTATAAAAGGCACAGAGGTGTTACTCATGCTTTTGACCCAACCAAAGAGGGCACGCACCTATTTTTTTATTTTTTTTAATTAGGAGGGCACAAGTGCTAGACATGCCCTCCTTGCAATATTAAGAGGGTACATATGGTACGCATGCCCTCTTTCAATTGCAAAGAGGGTGCAACACAACTAAAATTAAATCAAATTTTGGTCGAACATCACTTTCACCATTCGCACTAACTCCACAAACATACATTTCTCACTCGACGACTTACTTCACTCCATTCACTTCCTAGTGTTTTTGAATGTAAACCTCTCTTTTCATCTTCTATTTTACTTGCTTTACTTCACATTTGCCCCCACTGTGCCCAAAACTCTAGTTGAAGCCCTAGGTTTTTCCTTGAACTAAATTAATTAAATTGTGTGACTTTTGTTAGTTGTCTTCCACATTAATGTATTAGATAGTACCGAGTGTAGTAGTGTGCTTGGGTGCATATGAAGATTCAAAGGTTGAAGTAGTTCTTTGGTTCATGCATACCAAGTATTAAGTAAAATGCTAAGTAGAAAGTGATGGAAATTATGTGAAGGTGCCATGATGTGTAGGGAAGACCAAGAAGCCTTATAAAAGTTTAAGAAAATATGACAATAGTATACCGCATTTAATCTTAATCTTCAGTTCTTACCATTATTTAATTGCAATCATTGGCACCATAGGTGTCTAATGGCAAATTTTGTTTGCTTTATGGTGTATGCCCATCGAAACATTACAATTGGATGGCATAGGCCGGAATATGATTGGCCTCCATTGAGGAAAGTTCGGATGAGGATAGACATCAATTTTAAACAGTTTGTTAGTAGGATATGTACAAGTGTTAGTGTCGATCCAAGCATTAGAGGCATTGAAATAATAAATAGACACCCTTACTACATGCTAAGTGGTCCTATGTATGTGCTTGTACCAACTGTTGATGATGAGAGTGTGAAGGATCTTTTGACAAGAGCAAAGGAGTTAGGATTGATACAAGAGTTGTTTATACAAGTATCTGGTCAATCCAATGGTCCCCAACACCATTATGCATTGCTTGTAAATCTATCCTCACAAATTGGTTAGGACTCATAAGTGCTCCCATCAACCAATGTACGGATAAGTGTTGATGTAGGCATCTAAGCTTATGAGGAGCCACTTATTGGGTCTGTCTAGTTGGCTCATGTAATTCAAAGTCTATATAGACCTCCACAAATGGCCTAATTGCCCATGCCCGTTGGGGAGTATAGGTCAATGCAGGTGAATGAGTCATTAACACAACTGGAAAACAAAATCCAAGAAGAAGTGATACATGTACTCAATCCTAGATTTAGGGATGAAAATTAGGATGGTACTTACTACATTGATTAAGATGGGGATCCCATTAAAAACGAGCAAAGCGAAGTGAGGATGATGATGTGATTGAATTGGGTGGTCAGTCAAATGACAATACCTCTATTGAATTGCAAGATGAACAATCGGATAGTTCTATGGGAACACAAAGTGGTGATGGTCTATCCCAAATGGCTAACATTAAAAATGAAATTTCATATTTCAATGTTGGTGGTGATGGTAGATACATTACTTTGGAGAAAAATCTTAAAATAATGTTCAGCAACATCAAAGAAGTGATGACTTGTTGAATGGCATAATGTTCAACTCAAAGGCTAACCTAATTTACCATGTGAAATCTTTTTATGTGAAAAACCATTGTAATTTCTAAGCGCATGAATCTACTAAGAACTTATGGTCGGCTTATTGTATGAAGCGAGAAGATGATTGTCCATGGAGGATTTGTGCTAGTAAGAAAAAGTTGGAAGGTCTCTTATGATCACTAAGTTAGAGGGCCCTTACTCATGTGTTAAGACTAAGAATGATCCACATATGATTTCATATCTACAGATGGTAGGTTTCTATCTAGTCAGCCAACTATCATATATTAAGGTTGACTGGCATCTCATTACCGCACTTGTTGAATGATGGAAACCTGAGACTCATAATTTCCATATACCCTATGGTATGACCACTCACCTTCCAAAACATGGAGATACAACTTGGATTGCAAGCTTATGGGAGACTTATCATGGGTAGTACCAACCTTAATTGGATAAACTTGTGTTTAGACTTACTTGGTATGGTTCCAAGAGATACTGCTAGAAAAGGAGGCCATACTAATATGAACTAGTTATTTAATAATTTCTGTGAGCTGCCTATTAATGCAGATGTGGTGACCGTCATGCAATACACTCGAGCATACATATTAATGATGATAGGTGGGTTCCTCTTTGATAACAAGTCCATGATCCTAGCCCACTCGATGTTCCTCCAATTGTTGGCAAATTTGTGCACTATCGCTGAGTATAGCTAGGGTTTGGCATCTTGGATTGGATGTATAAGCAACTTTTCCAAGCCTTGGGAGGTTCATCAATACTACTTCAGATTTAAGCATGGGACAAATTCCCTTGTATAACTCCTTTTCTTAAGTTTGAGATGTAAATTTTGATCGGATTCCCCTTGGCAACTAGATGGGGGTTCCATTGCGACACCACACAACATCCCACACATGTTGTGTTAGCCTATCATGATGCACTTGACAAACAAACATCGTGTGAGGTAAGTGATTATTCTTAACTTAATTTGTTTATTGCTAGCAAAGTGCAATTTACTTCCTAAAACCTTGTGTTTTGTTTGTTATAATTACAGACAGAGTGGGAATCATATCCCAATGCCTTATTAGAGAGCCTCCCTCCATTTTTCTTAGTAAGTAAACACATATAGTAGGCATAGATTCCTCTTATTTGCCTCTAGATTTTTGAGTAGCACCTCTTGGATTGGGTGCTTCGATAATTTGGTAACTGTAAGGACATTCTACTAGAAGCTAATATTGATATCCAACTTTATTCCTTTGGTGGCACAAATTAGGAGGAGGTGCATGAGGGTATATGCAAATATGGAATGATCAAAGGAACTGTATAATACCAATTAGGGGAGGGGGTACATCCAAATTACTCCAGCTAGTATTGGCGTAAGTGTCAATACATAGATCAGTTAGGAGCCTTATTTGCTTAAATGGTGAATATAAGTGTTCTTGAGTTTAATTATTTCAACTTATGGCAATTTAAATGTAAATTGATATGATTTTCTTTTTTATAGATGGATGACTTCAAGAAGATAACATTGGCTAGTAGTGCATCTTGCATGTTTCACATTGCTAAAAGAGCTATGAGATATCACCAACATGGTGCGCCTAGGCTATTTTCGCATATCCAACGTGGTGTTGCTGCTAGGGATGAAGAGAAAGAAGATGATATTGAAGAATATGAGCATGTAGCAATTCAAGAAGAATGGGAGTAAGGAGTTCCTAGTTGGGGTGCCTAAAGACCCCAAAGACCATATTGTGCTCAGCATTCCACCTCTTCTAATCCTGATGAGTTTGTACCTTCACCACCGGTATATTCAAAGACACCTACACATAGCATACAACCTTATGAGAGTAATTATGCTGGTGGATTCTTCCGTAGCTCAAGTTTAAGAGCAAGTTATGATACGTTCCCTCCACCAATAGCTATCCAAACAATACTATTAGCAGCTCAGGGGTTATGTATAGCCCTTATTACATACTAGATCATGGGTATTATGTCGATCTAATCCAAACCCCCAACACCGCATAAAGAATGGCAACATCAATATGACGATGCAGATATGGGTGACAAGTTAAGTTAGCTCAGTTAGGTTCATCGCTTATATCGGTGCAGCTTGATACCGCACATGACTTCATGCAGTCACCTAAAGAAGAGAAGGGTAGAAGGGATGATCAGGAAGCACATCAAGAGGTTAAGGAACTAAGATAGGAGTCTTTAGTGTTTGCAAATTGGTTTGGCTATTTTCAAGAGGGGAGATAGGAAGAGGAGGGAATAGATTGTATTTATTTGATAGTTGACATTGTATAAAGATTGAAACATTTTCAAAATTAATATTTCTTATTATATGTTAAATTTGTTTGTGATTTATTGTTGTTTTACTGAGTAATTATTGTCTTGAGTGGGGATTTGTTAGCTAGACAATATCTTTAATTGGTATAATGATGTAGTTTTATTGTAAAATTTATCAATTGTAATAAATTTACATATTGTTTTATATGAAGGGGATTTGTAATTTGTTGCTTGCGTTGTAGGCATATGTAGTTAAGAGGGCGCATGTGGAACACTTCCTCTTAATATTACGAGGAGGGTGTGTCTGGAACTCATGCCTTCTTAATTAAAAAATAAAAATAAAGGGTGTCCATAACATGCACACCCTCTTTGGTTAGGTCAAAGGTATACCACATGTGCCTTTAATACTTATATTCTAAATATTTTCTTATGTATAGTATTTCCATATTTATTTAAAGAAAAACATATGTATTTTCGTACAAAACCCAGATTGATTGTTGTTGTATCATTTTATTAGATCAAACCCTTCATTATTTTATATAATTATAAATCATATCAATTATAGATTTTCCTAAATTATTGTTCATACTTTTTTATTTATCTATTTCCATAAATACCTTAATAAAATCTCTCTTCCTCATTAATCATGTCTCTAATCCCGCATCTGGATTATTGGGCATCATTCATTCTCCGTTAAAAGTATAATCAAAAGAGAACGGGAGAAAAATCAGATACGGTGACTAATGTAACTCGAATGTAAGGAATATATAAATATACATATATATAATTATAAAAATGCCATCGAAATACAACAATCCCAAAAATAGTAGGATAATCTCGTTTGTTGCAAAAATAAGTTTAAATTTTACACTATCATCAATTCGTTTCTTCAAAAAACATTTTTTATGTAATTTTATGGTCTCATAATTAATTTTGACTGGACTGGATTGGTCTTATCACTACTCTACCACTCACACTATACCTATCCGTGATTAAACTATTAAAATAATTAATATTCTAATTACTATATTTATTTTAACAGTTAGTTACAAAAATACTCTTTTTATTAAACTTATCTCTTTAGAGAACAAGTTCATTTTATTAAAAAAAAAAAATTTAACTTGCTAATTATAATAATTAATAAAATTCACCATCCTATTCCTCTTCAACGTCGAGGATTAATATTCATTATATCACCAATGGGAGAAATAGTATAGAAAAAGTAATTCCAAAATAAATTATTTTATGATAGCAATTGAAACAAGTGTATTATTTTTTTTTTTATTGGGAAGAGTTATGAAATCTACTGTAGCATTGCAATGATCGATTTTCAAGCCTTATTATTATTTTTTTTTTTTTGCCAAATTTTCAAGCCTTATTAAAAGGCAATCTAGGCTTACCCTATTGAGACCGTTTTGACCTAAAAATCACCGGCTAAAGCTTGCGACTTATTGTTTTGTGTGTTTTAGAGTTTGTAATTCCATTTTTTTTTTTCAGAATTTTGTTTTTTCTTTAGCTGGAAGGTTTATTAATAGAGTACATGAGTTTTATTATAAAAAATATGCTTAATGCAATTATAATTTGAGTGTTTTTACCTGAATAAATTTTTTTAAAAAAATTTAAAATCCTAAATCAATGCTTATGTACGTCATGGTATCAACCTCGACCAACAAAATGATATAACTGCTTCCAAATCCGAACTTTCCTAAATGGCAACAGCAATGGGGGACATGCCATTGCCTACGCAGCTTCCTCTGTGTCGCCTTCGTCCTCGTTCTCCTCCTTTTCCTCTTCTTTCTCTCTCATCCACCCCGACGACAACAATCTCACTCTTTAGACCACTCTTACTTAACTACCACGTGCTTGCTCCTTTTCTTCCCACGTGTCTCGGATCCCACACGCTGACATTACCATCTTCCTCTACTCCTCCCTCCTCTCTCTCTTCTTCTTCTTTCTATATATCATACCTGACCAACCGCAGCCATATTCATCACACTCTCAAAGCCACTCCAACTGAGATGAGCTCTCTCACTTTTACTTCGACGACCGACATGGGGAGTGACAACAAAGACACGGAAACAGCGTTGACTGGTGACGACAAGCTTCGGTTTGATTTCATTCAAGTCTTGCGAAGCAGGCGATCCCGTGAAGGTAACGAAATCAAACATTCGTCTTTAGTCACACCGTAAAGTTTTAAATTTTACATTAGTAATCCTGCCAGCACGTGTCCAGTGATAGGGCTTGAATGATCATATTATTCACGTACGAGTAGGATATAATTCAGAAACTCTATGGATGTTTATTCGTAATTGTTGTCATTCAAGACGTAATTCGAGGAAAATGATGAATCAGTTGTTCAAATTTGGAATTTTTTCACGAAGTAATCATTTTCGTAGGATTTACTTTACTGGAGTTACCAAATTTTGGTTGTTAATGAACATAAAAAACCCTAGTGTCGTCAGATTTTCGTGTGGAGTTAGTCATGTTCTATAAGTATTGATTATTTTTTATTTCATCTTTCCTTTATTCAGTTCCACTCACCGTAGAACCTGCAAAACCAGTGAAGAGTCCTTTGTATCAGGATGCAGTCCCACCAGTAGGAGCGAGGTCAATCTATTTAGTTATTTGTTTGTTAAAGCTTATTGTGATACGTATCATGGATCATGTCGTCAATGATGTTAAGTTACTTTGTGAACTTCGTACAGGCAATGGAGTCTTGCCCAAAAGCAGATATTGAGAATTTTAAGGAGCTTCTTCAGGAGGAGAACCTTTACTTGATTACAGAGGTAGCTAGAACTGTATATAATGTCACAGCTTATGATATATGCTGGGTTTTTGGGAGTTATCTCTTGTATAATATTCTTTCGATGAGTGAGCTGCGTTCTAGTTTTCGAAAGATAGTCCGCAGTTCTTATTTTTTATGTATTCAAATGCTTCCTTTGCTTCTTGTGTTGTGTTGTTCAGGAAGGAGAGCAGGGGCGATTGCCTGTGCTTATCCTGAGTTTGAAGGATGAGACCCACAAGAGAAGGCCTGCTATAGTGTTTCTCCATAGCACGAGCAAGAACAAAGAGTGGCTACGTCCCTTGCTTGAGGTAGATAGTGTGTTGGATCTGTGCCTTGTCCAATTTTTCATCTCTTTCATGGTAGTGAATATGTTCTTATTACTGTTGCATCTTGTCTTGCTTTAGGCATATGCTTCTCGCGGATATATTGCTGTTGCAGTGGATTCTCGTTACCATGGTGAACGTGCTACTAGTAAAACTACCTATCGAGATGTACATATCCTTGCTATTTGCACTTGATTAATTAGTTTAGACAGCCTAGTAAGACAGAATAGCAATCTTGTAAAAGTAGCCAAGTAATCAAAATAGCTTTATCTGTTGAACTGCTTGACCTTTATACATTGTCTCTTTATGATACAGGCCCTTGTATCATCATGGAAGAATGGAGATACTATGCCATTTATATTTGACACGGTAATAGAATCATTTCGCCTCTTCCACAGCCATCATTGCCATTCTAGATAAATCAACTTACATCAAATGGGGCATTTTTTTGCTTAGAACTGTGAAACCTTACCTTCCTTGTTTCTGCAGGCATGGGACTTGATAAAACTTGCAGATTATCTCTCACAAAGGGAGGATATAGATCCTTCAAAAATAGGAATCACTGGCGAATCGCTTGGAGGTTTGGATGAATAAAATCCTAAACTATTAGCCATAGAATGTCCTTTTTACTCTGGTTTCCATCATCATGTTGTCTTTATGTAATGCAGGAATGCATGCATGGTTTGCCGCATTTGTTGACAAGCGCTATTCTGTGGTTGTTCCTATAATTGGTGTGCAGGGCTTTCGATGGGCAATAGACAATGATAAGTGGCAGGCTAGAGTTGATAGCATTAAACCTGTATTTGAAGGTATGTTTAAGTTTTGTTTTCTTTGAATTTTGTTTTTTTTTTTTTTTTTGGGCCAGAAAGGTATGGTGAAGTTGGATCGACGAGTTTGTAATGAGCTATTTCCATGGCTGGTGCAGTTATCTCTTTCCTATGACCTAATTCATAATGCCAGAAGAAAAAAAAAATTACATAGTATCATCTTGTATATCAACCTCTGTCTGACAACTACTCATTGCATCTAATATGCTCTACAAGTAGTAGTCTTGAGCTTTATTTTTGCCTCTTCCTTTATAATAAATAAGTTTTCAAACATATTTATCGGTGGTCTTGATGTGCTAATTGTCTGACTGCAGAGGCACGAACTGATCTAGGAAAGGGTGCCATTGATAAAGAAGTGGTTGAGAAGGTCAGTATACATTGTGATATGGACACTTGCCATCTCATTTATTGTTGTTATATGTTTGCTTGCTATTAATAGGCAAGATTTGATATGAATAAGTAATCTACTTTGATTGGATCGAATGCTTAGTTACATGATTCCCTTTCTTCTGGTTCGATGATGACTATATGCAGTCTTTTACTATATCATATCTTTGAAAGCTGGAGTCCTTGAAGTTAAGGAATGCAAATGATACTCTTCATCTCACTTCTTCATTTTCTTTCACCAGGTTTGGGATAAGATAGCACCAGGTCTAGCCTCTGATTTTGACTCGCCCTACACAATCCCAGTAATTGCACCACGCCCTCTGTTGATTGTGAATGGTATGGTCCTTTGCTTCATGGTTTTGTTCTCCTCCTGCATGGATAAAACATGATTCTTTCTTGGATTATTCCTCACGTAATAATTTCAAGGAGATGAGAATTGTCCTTTGCTGCCTTCCCTATTTTAGGGGAAAAAGAAGTATCGCTATGCTGTAGCAGATCCTCCATCATACAGTGCACCTTTTTGCACATCCATTAAGCATACCTGCCATATGCATAAGATATTTAAATAGTACTCTTCAGTTGCATTCGTTCCAGGGGTTAACGCCTAAGCAAAATATTGATATCATCTAAAAGGTTAAGACTAACCCCTTCACTTGTGTAGCATCAAGACTCTTGTGGATCCGTTGTTATTTTTCCTTGCATGGTATACGTAGATTTCGTAGCTACTACCTTTACCTGATTTTTGTATTAACATGTTAATGCTTATCACATGATAAAGACTAACAATAATTTGCTTATAGGTGAGCAAGATCCTCGGTGCCCACTGGCAGGTCTTGAAATTCCAAAGTTAAAGGCAAACGAGGCTTATGAGAAGGCCAATTGTCTGGATAATTTTAAGGTAATATTCTTGTTTTTCTGGTGACTTGTTCGGTGTGTGTCCTATATGATGGAAAGAACTTGGAAGTATTTCCAGTTTTACAGTGCTTGATTCACATGGTAAATCTGGAATGGCAATTCCAACTTTGATTTAATGTCATTCCAAAATATGGGATTCGATTCCTCTGTCTATGCGATTTTTCCTGCTACTATAGTCTGTGGGACACCATTTTGTTCCATTTCACCAGTATACCAAATGTGACATGAAAGAATTATATGAAAGAAAGGCAATCCATGCTATTTTTACCGTTGGACATAATAATATTCCATAATCCAATACCAAAAACTATCGATTATGGTTTCAAATATCTTGCAATCATCACCCCTCACTTTCATTTTCAAATTTTCGCCTCATATAAATTAGTCTTTTAGATGGTACTATAACCTCAAAATGATGGTTCAACTTGCAGTTAATAGCAGAACCAGGAATTGGGCACCAAATGACAGCTTACATGGTGAAAGAAGCCAGTGATTGGTTCGACAAGTTTCTTAAACAATAATGTGGATATCATCAGGTTTTCCTTTGTCCTATCAAATAAATTCCCCTCGTGTATCTTCCTTTTCAAATTGTTATCTGGTAGCTGGAGAGATGGGAAAAGGTTGGGGAGGGAGCTTATGTCCTTTGTTTCTGCATTTGCTTCATGTACAAGAGTTTTTTGGGGTCATTACATTTCTTGTATTGCAGTTTCGTCACATTCATATCCCAATGTCCCCGTCATGCTTTCACCTGAGTTATTGCTGTCGGCCCAAGTTTTCGAGACTTAACTGTAAAACCTTGTGAACCATCTTGGTTAACTGGGTGTAAGTGAGACTTGGACTTTTATCTGGTTCTCACTATATATAATATTATTGAACCAACATAATAAATATAAACGAATTAAATTTACTCTAAAATATGCATGTATTATAGAATTAGTTAAAGCAATTCGAGTAGTCTTCAGATTGTTGATTGCAAATTCTAGTAGAATTGAAAACTTTGAACTTTGTGCACTCTGACGTTGACTAGGCAAGTTGAGATTGAACTTTATTGTGAATGTTGAGTGTAACAGAGGTGATTGTAGAGCTGTGTTAGCTTCGTTATAACTTATAAGCTAAGAAAACGATGTGGCTAGTGACATTGCATGGTGTGTAAAAATCTTTGTACATTCATCAAGTTTTTGGCTTTAGTAGAATAGGAAGACCAATTCCTAACATAGGGTTGGAATAGTTGACTGACATGTGATATCTTGATTTTCATTAGGTGAAAATTATCACTAAATTAATATTAGAACATTTAAATTAAAAAAACCACAGTGGAATTTGAAACTCTAATTAAATATTTTATAAAGTAAAGAAAGTATCGGTCTTATGGAAACTTAAGACCAAAAGAAATCATTCAAACTAGGGATTTAACCAAAACAAGCACTAAGACAAATATAAAAATTACTCTAAAAATCAAACTCAAATGGATTCAATTTTAGAAAATAAATGAAATTTTGCAAGTAAAAATAATTTTTAGTAAAAAGAGGAGATTAAATAGAAAGGGTAAATTCGTAATATAAAATATTAAATTATAATTAGTAGTAGTAAGAATGAGTTGTAAATTAGGAATTACTTGAGAATATTAGTCAAATAAAATCAAATTAAAGTAGTAAAAAGACTAAAATACTTTAAATTTAACTTTAAAATCCTTAAATTAACCTAAAAAGTACAAATATAGAAGACAAAAGAGTATCATATATGTAGAAGTATCAAAAATCACTTTGAAAAATCAGAACTCAAAATTTTGGAAAAATTAAGGAGAAATTCTCAATAAATTACAAAATCATTCACAAAATAAGCAAATTGATCAAACAAATAGAAAAAATAGCAAATGAAAATAAACATCAATCAAAATTCTAGAAAAATAGGGAAAATTCATTGGATAAGGTCCCATAATTTTTTTTAAATAAAAATAATTACGTGCATGTAAAAAGGTGTCAAAATTAGGAAAATTACCTAATAGATGTTAAAAATCAATGTAGCTTCATTATAGGACGTGTGAAATGTGTAGGATACGTGGTTAATTTTTCATGAATTTAATTTGACATCTGAAATTTAAAAGAAAAATCAAGAAACCATCAAATTTCCGCTATAAATACCGCCTAGAACTTCACAAATTCATCACACATACAAATGATCAGCTAAAATCATGAAACTTGAAACTTGGAAGTCTCAGAAGAAGGGGAGTTTGTGCGACAATGTTAGGTGGCGGAAGGAGGCCTTTCAGTGGGGTGCATATGAAAAGTAACCATTTTCCAACAATGCTTAATTGAAGGATCACACCATGTTATTTCAAGCTCAAAATTTTACTATAAGTACATCTAAATATATGTAATAATGTATAACTTTTCAACAATTTTTCATGCAAGTTAAATATTTTAAAAATTCACACAATTATAGTTGTTATAATGAAAATATATCGAAATTGGAATCATTGATATAAACTGTTCTAAATGCCTCTCAAAAATCACCAAATTACTATATTATTACCATATGATGTTTATACTATCATATCTTTAATTACAAGATTTTTTTAATATTTACACTAATTTAATTGATTGTACATTGTAAAAATGGGGAAATTAACAATTATAGGAGCATTATGAATATTCATAATTTATTTTGACCTTAGTTAAGAGGACATTTCAGTATGTATATTAAGTATATAAATACATGCATATTATAAAGAGAAGTCATTAGATATAAATATAATAGTTAATTATGAGTTTAATATTAATAGTAGCTCATATATTTCTGTAAACAATAGAATTAGGCACTAATCTATGCATATATATAAAGGTTAAAAATATATATAATTATGAAACAACAATAGTTATAACAAAAGACTTTAACCTAAATTTTATAAACAATAAAATAATAACAATCATTATATCATAATCAAACTAAGATGAATATCAATTCTATATCACAATGATAAATTATTTGTCTAAACTTTCCCTTAGATACTGTTACACAACCACTACATCAGACACCAAAATCCTCTTGATAAGTGGTCGGGTTTTACAGCTACTCTTATAGAATCCGTAAGTCGATATTGATTGTGGATGCAATTAGCAAACAAAGCATGTGATTGATTGATTGATTGTATTTTGATTACTTGATGTGGTATGATAAGTTGAGTGATCACTTAAATAGATTTGAAACTTTAAGAATCTACCCAAATCTTCTCAAGACGAAACACATTACATGAGACATTGAATATCCTAATTCCATCAAAACCAACCCTTCATGTGAGAAATCAATAGAATTTCTTCGCTTAACCTTTATTGAACTAAGTGACAGGAGAGGAGGTTGCAACAAAGGTTATAAGCTATCCGCGGTTACTCCTAAACTGTTTTTAGGAGGACAACGGTCCATTGCACATTCCTAGTTTTATGGAAGATGTATTTGTGTCAAACTCCTCAAAACCTATATTAAAGTGGGGTCAATTTCTCTAATCTCGTGATGAACCGCTAAACATCATGTGGATGGCATATTGTCTAGTCATGCATACACTTAATTATATTAGAATTGTTTGCTAGTTTCTTTTAAAATATATCACAAGATTCTAATTACTTATTGATAACGTAGAAAATTTTCTCACCACCTTATAGCTTGGTTTGCAAGAAATTTCTTGGAAAAATATGCCCAAAATGCATGGAATCATACCTGTAAGTATCGATGCTTGAATTACTTCCCATTTCTGTATATATCTTTTAAGTGTGGTGTTATATTATAAGCTTAGCAAGTATCAATTAATTAGGGATCCAATATATATATATATATATATATCTCCATAAACACTTGATAATTACGACAAGACTGTTACTAAATAAATTTTTAGGACATGACAGTCTTAAAGTGGTATTAGAGCTCAACACTTAAAAGATATTACAAGAAAAAAGTCATTAAAAATGTAAATTAATCCATTTAGACTCATGAATTATAGAGACGAAGGGAGTTTTTGCTTAAACAATGGGAGGAATTTCGACATTTGCAAGAAGTGGCCCCGGTAGACTATAGGATCATATTACAATATTTGATATACCAATTAGCAAGTCAAGGTGTTTACTTTACCCTGGATGAGATTTTGACTAAATATGTGGACAACATAAACCCTAGATGGCAGTTGTGGTGGTATGATATTGAGAAGAATGGAGATGACTTAATCTGGTATCCTCTTATTCTTACTTTTGGACAATATTTTTTATGGAGGCAATAACTAATAGTACCAATAATTCAGTTTGTGACTAGACCAGACCTACGGACGTTGTATTCTAATGACATATACTTAATTGCATATTGGTATAAATATACAATGTTAGACCCGCTAGAGGGAGTAATCAATTGGTCCCCTTTTCATGAACGCTTTTCCTATATTCCTATTACCTTAGCATCTCTAGCAGACAGCGTTATTGCTTTGCCTATAACTGTGGAAGCAAAAACCTTAAAAGTTAACCACCAAAGTATGTATGAGAATTCAAATGCTAGTCTGCCAATTACAACTACTTCTGTCAATGTCGTGTATCCTAGTGACACCATTACCGCTTCTTTTGGTTCCACAAGCAATATAAGCATGACTCCGCCTCTCCTAGCTGGCATTATGAAAATGGGCACTATACCCTCACACCCTTAAACATTCCTGAGGAACATACCTAGGAATAGATTTACCAAGTTAAACCTCAATTCCCCTCCCTCATTTGATAAAAATTTGGTTTTAGTTACCTAAGAATGTGTCATATGTAATGTTAATAAATAAAAGCTTGGTAAGCTTATATTTCTTTTCTGTTTTTGGTATGATAAAATTATAATATGAATGTTGTCTTGCTAACTCTTTGTGTAAATATTGAAATAAAATATGATGTTTTATGTATATATATTCTTTCCAAGAATAATTTACTTGTAAAATGGCTAACGATAATAACTAAACTGGACATGCAAGTAAAAGTAACCGTGTAGCCCAAATCTTAGCTATAATGTAAACTATGTTACAACATCAAGGTGAGGTTCTGCAACATTTATTAAACCAAAGAAATCAAGTCCAACCAACCCCAGAACAAGGAACTCAAACCTCCAGTGTAAATAAGTTGTCTAAATTTATAAAGGCAAGTAAATACTTCAGTAGAGATGTTACAAAACCTACAGAAGCTGATGACTGTTTATCCATGGTGGAACGGTGCTTTGAAGCATTTCAAATATTGATCATCAAAAGGTCTCGTCTGGAACGTTTATGCTACAACTATGGGCACATAACTGATGGGATTCAAATGCCAGAATGTTGGGGGATAATATTACACAAGAGGCATTTTAAGAAGAACTTTCAAAACAAATATCTTTCTTGAAGAATTGAAATGAAAACGGTCGTGGATTTGTTCTCCATGAAAAAGGGGAACAAAATCATTACTCAATATGAAACTGAATTCTTCAGGTTACTACAATATGCCCTGGCTTTATATAGAGATGATGAGACCTTGAAGAAAACCCTATTCATGAGAGGCTTCAACTCCTTTTTGTAGTGTGAGGTAGAAGATTATGATTACCTGCGTACTCAGTAGTGGTAGACAAGGAAAGGCAACTTGAAGCTAACCAAGATTGGATGCAAGAAAATAAGGGGAAAACTACAGGCAACTTTTCTAGGAAGTTTTTTCCTAAAAGCAAGGTAGTAAGCTAGAATTTTAGCAGACCAGAAATTATTACCAAGAGTAGTTCTATTGTAAAATGTTGGAAGTGCGGAAAAGAACATCTACCTAGTCGATGTGAACAACTAAAAGGGAAACATTATATCTATGGAAATGACCAGCATAAGGCAAAAGGCTACCCAAAAGTTAAATGTAGGTGCTATAGAAAATGGGGACATGTGGAAAAGAACTATAGAAGTAAGAAGCAGAAGGAGGACCCTGCCTTAAGCGCTGCCAAGATATATGCAACAAAGAATCCAGAGGAAATCCTTGAGCAAGAATAGATGCAAACAATGATATAAGTCGAAAAGGTTATAGCAAAAGATGATCCTAGAAGTGAAAGTGATTATCATGAGATGATGATAGGTAAGATTTAAGAGAGGAACTAAGATAAAATTTAGATAAACAATAATCTTATGTAAACTTTTAATTAAAAGTTTAATGCAATATATTTTGGTACAAGGAAATTCCGCATAATACTCTCTTTGATACAAGCGCATCTCATTCTTTCCCTAATACGCACTTTCAACAAAAGAATAGTATTCCCATAAAAAAAAAACCCGAGTTATTTATAATATCACTATACCTACTACAGATAAAGTATCTACTCATGAAATTGTAACCAGCGTTGGGATTCAAATTCAAAATCAAAGATTTCCAATATATCTTATTTTGATTCCAATCACTAGATATGATTTAATCTTGAGCATCGACTGGCTATCCAAGTTCCATGCTAAAATTGATTGCGAGAAGAGATGTGTAGTGCTAAAGGGACAGGGAATCATGCTACCCAGAGTAAAACATAAGATCACCCCAACTTTTGCCAGAATTGAAGTAATTTCAAGTACGTGTAACATAATCCCAAAATTCTTCCCAAAATACCCTCATATAACATTATCCTTGACGTTTTGACCTGTGCATCCCATCAGTTACGTGCTCGTAGTTGTAACATAAACATCCCATATGAGACCAATTGAAGATCATGTATTTCAAATGCTTCAAAGCATCGTTGCACCATAGATAACCAGTCGTTCACTTCTACAAGATTGGTTACATCTCCACTAAAGTACTTGCCTTTATGAATTTAGACAACTTATTTACACTGGGGTTTCGAGTTCCTTGTTTCGGGGTTGGCTGGAGTTGATTTCTTTAGTTTAATAAATGTCACAGAACCTCAACTTGTTGTTCCAATGTGGTTTACATTATAGCCAAGATTTAGGCTACATAGTTGCTTTCACTTAGCTGTCCAGTTTAGTTATTATCTTTAGCCATTTTATAAGTAAAATATTCTCGGAAAGAACATATATACATAAAACATCATATTTTATTTCAATATTAACATAGTGGGTTACAAAGACAACGTTTATATTACAATTTTATCATACCAAAAATATAAAAGGAACATAAGCTTACCAAGCTTTTATTTATTTACATTACATAACACGCATTCTCAGGTAAGTAAAACCTAATTGGTATTGAACAGGGGAGGGGAATTAAGGTTTAACCTAGTAATATCTATTTCCCAAGCATGTTCCATAGGAAAGTTCAAGGGTGCCGAGGTCTAGTGCCCATTTTTGTAATGCCCAATAAGAAGGGGCAGAGTCATGCTTATACCGGTTCTAAAACCAAAGGAAGTGGTAGCGGTGTTACTAGGATACATAACATTGAGAGGAGTGGTTGTAATCAGTGGACTAACATTCAAATTCTCATACATACTTTAGTGGTTGACTTCCAAGGCTTCTGCTTTCACCCTTATAGGCAAAGCTATAATGGGTGTCTGTTGGTAGGGATGCAACCAGAGCGGTCGTTATAGGGCACCTGACCGCCCACCTCGCTAAAAACCCTATAAAGTTAAACTCTATAGGGTTTAGGGTTGGGTTTTGGGTCGTACTCATGACATGATGGAAACCCGACCCGTTATAATTGAAAAAATTAAAAATTTTAGTTTAAGGAATCTAATTGTTCATTAGTTGAATGATGTTTTTCGTATAATCCTTTTGTTATTCATGTATTGAGTCATATGATAGGATACAAATAAGTCTATTTACTCTCATGAGTAAGAATAATTGATTGATTTTTCTTTTTTTTTAAATTATTTTTCCCAGCATGTACAATTACTAGTATTGGGCTCTTTAAAATCGAGTTGGGTTGGATTCTAGGACACCTTTTATACAATCAGGTCAAGTTCGAGTTCTAAACGACCCGTCCAAGACCCGCTCCCTTTATATCCTTATTTGCTGGAGATGCCGAGGTAATAGGAATTAAGGAAAGCCTTTGTGAAAAGGGAACCGGCTGATTACTCCCTCCAACAGGTCTAACATTGCGTCTCTATACCAATCTACAAAAGTATAAGTCATTGGGATACAGGGTCTGTGGGTCTAGTCTAGTCACAAAGTGGATTATTAATACTACCGTATTCATCAGCTATTGCCTCCACACAACATATTGTTCAAAAGCAGGAATGAAAAAATACAAACCTAAGTCGTCTCCATTCTTCTCAATCATATCATCCCAATACGACTAGCATATGGGGTCAATGTTGTCCACATACTTATCCAAAATCTCATTCGAGGTAAAGTAAACACCTTGACTTGCTAATTGGTATATCAAATGTTGTAATATAGTCTATCGGGGCCACTTCTTGCAAGTGTTGAAATCCCTCCCCATTGTTCAAGCAAAAATTCCCTTCGTCCCTATAATTCATGAGTAAATAGATTAATTTACATCCCTAATGATTTTTTTCTTGTATTATCTTTTCAGTGTCGTGCTCTAATATTACTTTAAGACTGTCACATCCTGAAAATTTATTTAGTTACAATCCCACCGTAATATCAAGTATTTATGGAGATATATATATAGATCCATAAGCAATTGATATTGCTAGGCTTATAATATAACACCACACTTAAAAGATATATACAAAAATGAAAGTCAATCGAGTCTCGATATTTACAGGTATGATTCCAACATTTTGGGGATATTTTTCTAGAAATTTCCTATAAAATAAGCTATAGGATGGTAAGCGAATTTCCACGTGCTCAGTGAGTGATTAGAATCTTGCGATATGTTTTAAAAGAAACTAGCAAAATTTAATATAATTAAGTGTGTGCATGACCAAACAATATGCCATCCACATGAAGTTGACCAATTTATCACGAGATTAGAGAAATTAACCCCACTTTGATATGGGTTTCGAGGAGTTTAACACAAATACATCTTCCATAAAATTAGGAATGTGCAATGGACCACTGTCCTCCCAAAAACCATTTAGGAGAAACCGCGGATAGCTTATAACCTTTGTTGTGACCTTCTCTCCTGTCACTTAACTCAATAAAGCTTAGGCGAAGAAATTCTATTGATTTCTTACCTGAAGCGTTGGTTTTGATGGAATCAGGATGTTTAATGTCTCATGTAATGCGTTTCGTTTTGAGAAGATTTTGGTATATTCTTAAAGTTTCAAATCTATTTAGTGATCACTTAGCTTATCATACCACATCAAGTAATCAAAATACAATCAATCAATCACATGCATTTATTTGCTAATTACAATCACAATCAATATATCAATCACGGATTCTTTAAGAGTAGCTGTAAAACCTGACCACTTATCAAGAAGATTTTGATGTCTGATTGTAGTGGTTATGTAATGGATACCTAAGGGAATGTTTAGACAAATAATTTAGCATTGTGATATAGAATTGATTGTTATTATTTTATTGCTAATAAAATTTAGGTTAAAATCGTTTATAGTTATCGTTATTTCATAATTACATATATATTTTTTAACTTTTTATATAGTATACATAGATTAGTGCTTAATTCTATTGTTTTTAGATTATATGAGTACTATTATTTAAACTCATCATTAACTATTATATTAATATCTAATGACTTCTCTTTATAATATGCATGTATTTATATACTTAATATACATACTGAAATGCCCTGTTAACTAAGGTCAAAATAAATTGTGAATATTCACAATGCTCCTACAATTGTTAATTTCCCCATTTTTACTAAGTACAATCAATTAAATTAGTGTAAATATTAAAAAATTTTGTAATTAAAGATAATGGTAGTATAAATATCATATAATAGTGTAGTAATTTGGTGATTTTTTAGAGACGTTTAGAACAGTTTATATCAATGATTCTAAATTCGATATTTTTGCATTATAATGGCTATACTTTTGTGAATTTTTAAAAATATTGAACTTGCACGAAAAATTCTTGAAAAATTATATGTTACACATATTTAGGTGTACTTATAGTAAAATTTGAGGTTGAAACAATACAGTCTAATCCTCCAATTAGGTATCGTCAAAAAATGGATACTTTTCACTAGCACCATCAATCAACGGCCTCCTTCCGCCACCTAACCTTGTCGAACAAACTCCCCTTCTCCTTAGACTTCTAAGTTTCAAGTTTTGTGATTTTTGGTGATCGTTTGTGTGTGTGGTGAATTTGTGAACTTCCATGCACTATTTATACCCGAAATTTGATGGTTTCTTGATTTTTTTTCTTTTAAATTCCAAATGTCAAGTTAAATTCATGCAAAATTAACCTTGTATCCTACACATTTCACACTTCCTATACCGAAGCTAGTAATTGTTAACATGTGTTGGATAATTTTTATAATTTTTTACACCTTTTTGCATGCATGCAATTATTTTATTAATTTTTCTTTATTTAAAAAAATTATGGGACCTTATCGGCGAATTTTCCTAATTTTTACTAGAATTCTAATTGATGTTTATGTCCTCATTCTATTTTCTCATTTCTTTGATCAATTTGCTTATTTCATTATGGTTTTGTCATTTATTGAAAATTCCCCTTAATTTTTCCAAATCTTGAGTTCTGGTTTTTCAAAGTGATTTTGATACTTTTACATATATGATACTCTTCGCCTTCTAATTTTGTTATTTTGTAGGTTAATTTAAGAATTTTTAAGTTACATTTAGGGTATTTTAGTCCTTTTACTACTTTAATTTGACTTTATTTGACAAATTCATCCAAATTTTACAGTATCCATTTTTTTTACTAATATTCTCAAGTAATTCCTAATTTACAACTCATTCTTCCTACTCTAATTACAATTTAACATTATACTGTTTATCATTTACTATTTATTATTTATTGCTTAGTATTATTATTTACCTTTTACTATTTAATCCCCTCTTTTTCCTAAGAATTCTTTTTACTTTCAAAATTTCATTTATTTATTTGAAATTGAATCCGTTTGAGTTTGATTGTTAGAGTAATTCTTATATTTGTCTTAGTTTGTTTTGATTAAATCCTTAGTTTGAATGATTTCTTTTGGTCTTAGGTTTTCCATAACACCAATAGTTTCTTTATTACTATAAATTGCCAAGTAAACTTCTCTCTTCCTATATCTTTTAGATTTCTACACTTTAATAGAGCTATAATATTGTACCTTGATTTGTAGATCTTATTGTATAAGAAATTCAATTATTGTAATGTAAACTTATACTTGAGGCATTACATAATAAGCAATCAAAAGGGTTGATAAAGTTTAATAATTCATTCAAAAGTTCTTGAAATCTTTTAGAGTAACCAATCCATCTCTTTTTGGTTGCTCCTTTGGGATCAACCCTTCCCTTGATGATCGCAAGTACTTGTAGTTATTCTTTCACCATTATCTAATAGTAAAATCAAATGAATTTAAGTAATTAAACAATTAACAATGCAAAATTATAAAACAATCAATGTAATTATTAATTTTCTGAACCACATGAATTCTTATAATTAATTAATCAGAATCTCTTCTAAATTAAAACACCTAAAACCACATTAAAATCTATTAATTTCACCATTAGGTTAGGCCCTAATTCAAAGACTTTACATTGTTATACTTGAGGATTACGTACAACTCTCTAGAATTATAGAGATCCATTTACACAAGTGATTTTTTTATCAACAAGTATGAAATTTTATATTGAATCAATATGAATGCAATATTAATCCAATAAACAATTAAAAAGACATAATTGGATTCAAAGAAGTAGTAATTCTTTGAAATAGAAAAATTTGATTATATAGCAATTATAAGGTTAATCAAAATCTAGGTATTAGGAAATTACTCTTCTATAAATTTAACAAGGAGAGCACAAATCATACCAAAACTCATATAACTAAACATGTAAATCCCTTTTAATGATCTTGACTTGCTTTGCATTCTTTCTCTCTTCTAACAATTATAAGGTTTTCAAAATTTTGCCTCTTATAAATATTACAAGCATTATAGGATATGCTTATTATGGACTGGCATAAGATTCAACACAAACCAAGTTCATGCTTATGTTCTTTTAGATCTCTTAAATTCACAAACCTAACTAATAAATCTTCAAAATCTTCCAACATGGGGTCAAATATGAAGTATGTTTTTGGTAATGTTTTTCCTATTTAAAATTTTCCAATATTCACAAATTGACTCCAAAAACAACACACCTTCCAATATAATGTTCTTAGTTATGTAACTCTTTGTTCTTGAAACTTCATCTCAAAACAATTAGAAACATAACATATTCTTGCACTTCTTAATTCCTTAGGAGTACACACCATGCAACATATTTGTGCTTAGACATTCCCATGGGTTGGGCTGGGTTAAGACCTAGACCACCAAGTCCAAGGCTAGATATTTGGACCTAAAATTAGCCTGAATAAGGGTGGAGTAGGTCCTGAACTTTGGATCTGTGAGGTTCGGTCCGGCTTCACCTATCCATATTTTTCTTTTTTCAAATAAACTTGAAAAGAAATATTACCCTTTTAAAATAAAAATATAAACTTAAAAAAAAATTTGGGCCTAAGCATATGACAATCTTTAGTCCATTTTCATATAAAATTATCAAGGATTTGCATTTGTTTATACATAAGCACATTCCATTTGAGTTGAAATATTAGTGATGTGAAATATTAGCGAGGTGGGATTGTTTAGATGTGGGATTGTTCTCTATGTGGTATTCTATATAAAGCAACCAGACATATTTTTGAATTATACTCCTCAACAATGCATTAAATGTTTGAATGGATAATAAATAATTTTTCTTCACATGAAAAATAGTATAAACATTTAATGTTATTTATCTTTTAATTTTTTTTTGGAATTATTTCTCATTTTATATTTATTTATGTTTTATTCGTTTTTTTTTTTTTAATTTTGTCACTCAAACTAGGTGGACCCACTAGGGATGTTTAGTAACCGGAGAACCGACCTAAAACCGGGGACCTAGTAGGTCCCTTACTGGTTTAAACTTAGCCCATAGGGATGTTTAGTTGTGCTTCTTTCATGTATTGAGCTCTTCAACACAACTTCACAACATCAAGTTGTGTTCTTGAAAAAAAAAAAATCTCAATCCATAAAGAACTTGAGGTTTAACACAGTTGTGTTTTCTCATTTTATTGATCTTTAACTTCTTCAAAATTGAATAAATCCGTAGTCATTTTGCACAAAACTTATCCCAAATAATTTCATCTATTTTTAAATATCCTTTCTAGGTTTGAAACCAAAATTAAGTATCAAATTCAAGAGACTATAGATAAAAATAATTAAAATTTTTACAAAATATGAATGCTACTCTTAAATAAGGGAATATTACACCGAAAGTTCTCAACATTTGGAGTAAGATCATTTGAGGTCTCAACATTTCGAGTAGAGGGTCAATCCTAACATTTTTTAGTGGTTTAAAAAGAGGTTCCAACGTTTGAAGAAGTGGATCGATTGAAGTATTCATTGGCATGTGTCGACAAGAGACATATTTAATTAAAACTTAAAAAACATTTCTTCTAAGGTCTCGGTTGATATGTATCAATAGGATAATATTTAGTTAAAACTTAGAAGATAACATTGGAACCTCTTTTGAACTTTTCGAAACGTTGGAATCTTAAATGAACTTACCCCAAACATTGGGACCTTCTAGTGTAATTTACCTACTTAAATAATGGTCTTTAGATACTTGTCATCTGCATAACATATCAATAAGTAAGAAGGCATATATTAGTATAGTTATCGATACAAACCCCCCATCACTTTGAGACACTCTCCCCTATATTTATGTTCATGCTTACTTCCTCGGATGGTCTCTTTTGAGGTATAGGTGGAGTTGGTAGAGAGCATATATGATAATTTGTATATGGAGTCATGATTGAGCTTAAATGGCTCTTAAGCTATTTGTGATATCTTCATAATTATCTACACAAACAACTAAACAAATATCAAACCACAAGTTCTTAAATATGATAATAGTAGCAACTCAGTGAGAGAGAAAATTAGGAAAAAAATAGTTAAGGGATTGCAAGAATGCATTTAGGAATAGATTGCATGTAAATGTAAGTGTAGGCGTAAAGAAATTGTGAGAGAATATGAGAGAGAACTCGAGCGACTTTTTGAAAGAACAGCGATGTGAGTATATCAACTACTAATTTGCCTTATAGTTGTGTTTTTTTTTTTTTAGCATTTTAGTTGAACTAAAGGTGCAATTACACAAAAAGCACATGCAATATATGCACATTTCACATTAAATATTTTGAATAACATCACAAATACTACCTTTTTAATAATCTATAAAAACACAATATATCCACACAAAAGCTTATAAAATGACTACTTTAAAGCAAAGTAATCCTGTTGTTGATACTTGTTAAGGTTTTTAAATTACGTTTTGAAGATAACAAAAAGGTTAAAGTATTTGTTAACTATTATATTAAGTGTGCAATAAGAAATAATTAAAATCTAATTCAAAGGATTGACTATGAATGCAGCAAAATGGATTGTAAGAAGAAGTGCAAAATGTTCTATCATAATGTATTTTAGAAGAACTTTTAGAAGTTTGGTTAGATGACTTATAAGAGGATTTTTAGAATCTCTATTGATGTACAGACAACAAAGAACAATTTACAAAAAAGAATTTTGTAGAAATTGTTAATTCATGACTTTTAAGTCGATTAATTCATATTATGAAAACCCAGCTCCACTAGTTAGGTTTAGGTAATACATTTAATGTGTTCCACCAAAGTCATAATCAAATCCATCAGGATTCTTCAATACGGTTAATTATAATTTTTTTCTAAAATTTTTCAATGATTAAATTTATTAAATTTCTGTTTATATGGAGAAAATCACATCAAGATAGCTAAGATATTTTGTCTACAATATTGAGGTCATGATACAAATTATGGAAAAAGTTTGTTTGGCTAAACTCAAGGAAGTGGATGATGATAAATCTTTTTCTAACCAAATACCATTAAGAAATATAAAGATTAAATCTTTTTCAAATTCAAGATAAGGAAACCCATGAATTTTTCAAGAACAACATTAGTAATAAAGATTAATATATATCCAGAAGCTATAGATAGTTTCTCAGTTGAGATAAATTCAAAATTTGAAGATTCAAATCCCATGAAAAGAAGAGATATTTTTCAAAATTGTGCAAGGCTTATCTTCAACGGCTATATTGGTTATTCAAGGAGAAAATCTCTTAATTATCTTTCCAATGCATGGCATTTTTTTGAAGCTATAAAGGGCTTGGAGTTCAAAAATTCATGATAGATCTAAGTTCCAAAATTCAAAACAAAATTATGCATACTGCAACTATCAGAATAGTTGTCACAAGCTTTGTTAACTTAACATTTCTTTCTATATTCTTTATGTACTCGAGCTTTAACTTAAGAGAACCAATTGTATATCACTTTAAGGATTTTCCTACTATATTTTGGGAGAGTATTTAGTGATGGTGAGAGGATTGCACATTGTATCTTGTAGATCTATGTTAGTTGAAATGACCAAACACCACCCATAGAAAAAGTCAAAATTAAATGATGGTTAGGAATATACTCTTGAAATATTGGCGAAATAATTTTATAGGATCATCTAAGTAAAAAATTGAAAATAAGTTTGATTCAAGGTATTAAGTTGGCTAGAGTTAGAATATTAACCCTAGTGAAGTTAGAAGCTAAAATACTGTCATGTGCCATCTCAAGAGAAACCCTAACCCTAGAACCTCTACCTTACTAGCCCCGATATAAATACTTTTTCCTTTTTTGCTTTTACGATTTAAGGAAACTTACTAAAACCTTAAGATGAGAATCTCTATACATGAGCCTCCACTTAAGTTAATTAAGCTAGGTTAAAGGAGGATTAACAATAATTGCCTGTGGTTTTCTATTTCATGATGGGAAATGGGGACAATGAAGGTGCACCAGAAGAGGAGGAATTATCACAAGCATCGCAAATTCATAATAAGGTAAGCTTGGAGATTTTGAGAGTTGAAATGTGAGTTTCTTAGCACACTAATAATGAAAACTAACTTAGACTAGATTGTACATGTTTATGGTAGCAAGAAATCGAGCTTTTAAGTGATTTTGGAGACTTAAAACCTCTTCGTAGCTGCAACTAGTTTGGAACTACATCCGAGTGAAGGTAAGACCTATAAAATTTGTTCCTGATGATAGGAAGTTGTAATGATAGGAAGATAATACTATGCTGACAATGCTAAAGTGGATAAAGAACATGTTTAGCTTGGGTTTATGTCAAAATGCCAAAAAACTATGGTGAAAATGTATATTGTTGTCAAACTAGATGAATCAAACTCTTAAGCTTTGGTTAAACTTGTTTTTTAAAAAAAGGAAGACACAATTGGTACGTGTACCTACCAATGTTTCTCTCTAACCCCAAAAACTCAAAGAAATCAAGTATCTTAGAAGAGTACAACTAATATAAGGATCTGTGTGCTTCCCTGTGTTTCTCTTTGATGCAAAGTGTTTTGAACCTAGAAATACATGGCTTATACATTGCATCGTGTATTAAGCCATGTACCTCTCTGGTGGTATCTGACATTACTGATCCACGACTAGAATATAAGTTCATGTTCTTAGTTGACTTCTCTCTTGAGTTTCTCCAGAAGAACACAGCATGTACACGACCTCATTTACTTGCTCATGTTTCTCTCTCAATTTTTGAAATGCAGAGCTTAGAAGTACATGGCTTGTATACAACCTTATGTATCTGCCTATGTTTCTCTTTAACCTTTAACCAAAAGAAAAACATGACTGAAACACAACTAGGGTTCTTAATCGTGTTTCCCCTTTCTCATTGTTAAAAGAAGATGTAATTAGAGTATGATACCCTAAATGAAGCACGATCAAATTGAGTGTCCTAAGAACAATTTGACAAGGAGAATTAATTAAGGCTAAACTACAGTTTGAATCATTTATGAACAGTTTTTTGACATCGAGCTTTGAAGAGAAAGACTCAAGGCTCAAATCAATTGTCAAGTACGCAGTAATGGCATGTTGCTTGCTAGGGTAGTAATGATAATAACTAGATAAAGAATTTAAACTCAGCCTAATTGAGTGTTGGTTACTGCATAGCCACTTACGCAAGGAAGTGGCACCCCTGGACCGTGTTACAAATCTAATCACAATTTCGAGAGGATGTGATAGATTTAGACACCTAAACCCCTATGGTTTGCATGATAAGGTTAGGTAGGTAGTCAATAGGTGATATTCCAAAACTAAACGATCAATTATGAGTTGAAATGAAGTTGTAATGGATTTATGCGAGTGCATGGGCTCTTGTAAAAGATGTAGCAATGGATCATGCCTATTGATGGTTGTTTATGTGAAGCTGATCCGTATAAGACTACTTCTTTCTTTTCTTTTCTAGTAAGTCCTGCGGACTTATCAAAACCCCCTCTTCGATGCTTAATTCTCTAAGGGAATCCTACCCCTTTTGTTTGGTAAGAGTCATGAATACATGTGTTAGTATTTTTGGGATGCTAGGGATACTTGTTTGCTAGCTTAAAATTTAATTAAATTTAATTTGTGCTTGTTGCATTAGCTTAGGCATGCATGATATGCATGTATGTGATTAATTACTATGTACTAAGCTTTCCCGCTTACATTTTACTATTTCAGGTATGAATGATGATTTGTAGGTAGATCTCCACTATAACTCCATAGGTTTCAAGATGGACGCATATGGAAGTGACTCAATCAAGGAGGGAATTGATTACCCTTGAACCTTGAGAAAATGTTCATATTAGTGATATGTTTTCTTAAATAAATTCAAGATGACTATGGAACCTAATATTACTTTTGTCACTTTTAGGCCTTGGGCCAAACATATGTACTTGGATGGAGTCTAGCTCCCCTTGTCATGGTTTACCTTCCTAGAATGTTTTAAACTTTAAAATATTGCCTCTCTTTTCTTAAAATACCTACCAGTAGGTTCTACCAATGGATTTTCAATAGTTGATGATATAGCTAATAACGCTTTGTTTTTATATCATAAAACCGAATCATGATTTCACAATTAAGAGTTGATTAGCAACCTAACTAGCTAACAAAAGCCTTATACATGTCACTGGGAGGTGATATATGTGGCGAAACAGTCATGCCCTATAGCACCAGGGATTAGGCAGGGCCATTTCATTAACTAAGTGAGTGAGGCAATTGAAACAGAGCAAGATTGATCGATGGTTTGTAATCTATCACTTTTTATTAGATTAGTGGAACGAATCGGTGCAATATCATGTCCTAATTAGTGGAGTTGAAAGAGAAGACCGACTTACAAGGAAGAACATCTATAAATCTTGCACCTCATTTGCTTTACTTCACTTTATTTTGTTCATCATTTAATTTGTTAAATTAGTGTTATCATATCTTTAATCTAAGTAAAGTTGAGGGAATTTTTGGCAAGTTTCAAACTTAAATATTTCAATTTATAATATATTCAAACCGCCCCCCGGTTGCTTAGTTGGGACTAATAATGTTAGACATGGATATTGTCGAGGTTAGATACTTAGCATAGAACCTACATATTAGGTTTAAGGTTGTGAGCTTATGGCACTACTTGGTGGGTTTATGGATCAAAATTGGGTTAATGGCCTAGAGCTATAGACACACTAGGTCCATCTGCTAGTTTGTTGATAATGAAAAAGACATGCAAAACATTGAAAAGTCCATCAACCAATAATTTATATCCCTTTACTTAGAGTATAGCATGTCTACCATTGTTATAAAAAAATACCCATATGCAAATTTGATGAAATTAATTACCAAAACACTATTTGTACAATCATGTCCATAAAATAGGATGTGAATATTCACACACAAATCACGAGTATAAATCACAATGTCATATTTCATAATAATATCTATATTGCATTTTATATAAGCTCTACATTTTTTTTTCTAGGTATATTGCAGATTAATTTCACGATATACCTCTAGCCCTACCCAAACTTCCAATGTGCTATTTGTCAAAGTATCTTGCTAATTTGATTTGACTAGTGGTCCTGTACTCATTTTGCTTAATAGGGCTCTGAATTTACGAGTGGGCCCTAAAACACAGTACCTTTTTCATTATGCTCAATATGGCTATGATTTGATTTACTGGGATCCGCCTATCTTCATTTTGCTCCAGAATTCTGTGTGACTTGATGCTAATGAGTATCATAAGTTATTATTACAATGTACCCATGATATATAAAATTCTCATATCCTATTCAACAAACCTAATTTTGGTGTTCTATTATGGTAATCAATTTTATTTTGACCTTATTTAAACAATTAATTTCAATTAAAGTTCTAAACAAGAAGTAATTTCCTTATACTTGCTACTTCAATCCAAATTTCAATGAGTCACGAAGTGGCACATGCACACATTCGTATGCACATATTATTTTCACACAAATAGGTACAAGGGCAGTGGTATACAATCATTCTCATTACATATGGGGAAAAAAATCTTAATCTTGAATAACGTCTCATTTGTTAATATTTCAAATGTTAATTTACAACACTAGAATATTTTTAAGTGGCGGTTCTTGTATTGTCCTTCTTAAAGTCCTAAAATGTCCAAACAAGGGACTAGAGTAAAGTAGAATGATAATGTAAAAAAAAAAAAAAAAAAAAGATGGAGATTACTTTGATAATATGCTTATTTCTCTTCTGGTGCTATATGGTATGTGTAAAATTATGATGGAATGTATAAAAAATATTTACAATTATGCTTATTTTGCGATCAAAGTAATAAAGTGCATAATTCCATTGTATTGGTATGTGTAAGTGATTATTATCTCGTATTCCATATCTTTTCTCTAATTCCTTAGTCTTCTCTACGCCAACTGCTTTCCTAAACACGTGTTACTCAAGAAAATTTTATTTAATGCAATAGTTTGAGAGAGTAATTGGCATAATACATGTCAATAGTGGAAACAATTTATTAAATGCAAAACAATAGATTCTTACATTTAACTTACATGGATAAAACATAAAAGACATAACACCTATGTTTGCAACATGTATTTAATTACAAATATTTTTCTTACATTATCATAATTTTATGCATTTTATATTATAATGTTGTATCATAATAAATTTTCATCTTTCATCTTCTTATAAGTCTTGCCACCTTCAATTTGCTCAATTCCAAATAATACTTGTTCAATCATTCATAATTTCAAGAAAAAGGAGAGTAATTTTTCTTATTGTCACGTATGGGTATATGTTAGGACAACAGCCCACTAATTAGCCCAAAACAAAATGTCTGGTCCACTTACTGAACCCTCTCACTAATACTACCCTAGCTTCAAGAATACTCTTCATTTGTTTTCTCTCTATCTAAATCTCAAAGCTCAATGTTTATTTTCTCTTTCTCCTCTCATGTTTCTCAATCCACCTAGGGTTTATACTAACTAATAATACTTCTGTGATATTTTATAGATTAGGAATCAGCTAAAGATTTAGCTTTTCAAGAGAGTCACTCTCTTAAGACTCAATGACAAGATTGATCTCAAAATTGGGATGCAATCGACCCCCTTCTTTGTTCATTTGTTTACTAGTTATAGATCAATGTGCAAGTGTGATGGTTATACTTTCTATCAAACTATTAACTACTATAACTATAATTTGCTATCTATTATTGTACTATTGACTAGTTGAAGTTGTCTATCTGATCCTTAGTTGTTGTTGTTCTTGTTCCTCGCATACATAGGCTGTAACAATTTCTCCCCTCCTTGAAATCAACCTTGTCCTCAAGGTTAAGAAATTTGTTGCCTTGTTCGTGTTTGTAAAAGTATCCTTAAAAAAAACCCATATAACCTGGTCAAAAACCCCTAAAAAGTGAAATCGATACAAAACCCTAACAACATAAGTTGTGGTGGGATTTCTTTTTCATTTGTAAGAACTCGTGAGTGAATAAAATGCCCCTTAGAACTAAGACTTGCTTCACCCTAACTCATGTTCTAAAATTCTCGCATTCATAATCCAATAGTTACAAAAGAAATTGTACATCATTGTGTATAATACTAGCAATGAGGAAACAACATTACCATGTGTTCTCCTCACACTCAACACATGGAACACCTCATATATATAACTCAACATATCACCACAAGTCGAAAATTGCACAAAAACAATTGTGTTACTTCTTGTAGTTCCGATACTTGATAAATCTAGTGGTCTAATGTTCCAAATATTGTCCTTAATCTGCTAGACTGATGCTTAATATGTCTTATAAAATGAAGTAGTTAAATATGCCCCATTGCGGCTATGATGAATGTGAGATCTTTGCAAGTTGTCATATGCTCATACACCATGTATGTTGGTGGTAACACCTTTGTGAAGCCCAAAATTGTGATAATGAACCCCATGATTGTGCAATAGTAATATGCACTACAACTAGCCACATTCATAAGTGAAAATCTTCAATTGTTGGATTGTTGTCCCCATTTTAGACCTAATATCTATCATAGCATGATTTTCCTTATCCCAACCATAGACACCCTTTGTAAAATGCTTCAAAATTGGCAATGATGACAAAGGAACTATTGGATATAGCTGGTCACCCATACTAATTATATTAATATGTTGATAGTAGGCCATGAAAAATTAAAATCAAGTCCTTAAGCCAAAGAACTAACATGCTTCCCCTTATCTTCTGTCCTCCATTTAGACCTTGATCTTTGTTAGATCTATATGAAAATTCTCATGAAGCATTAAGGTAGAGCCCATGTGATTAACATCTTTAACAAATCCATAATCGTACTATTATCAATACCCGGCACTACTATTTCACTAATACTAATAGTATCATCTAAGAACAATGTAGTTAACTATATTTTAGTTTTATGCTCTTATATGTAGTAAAGATCTTAGAAATTTTGTGAGAATCAGCTTTAGTATTATTACTCACCTATTTCTTATAATATGTTCGACTTTTGAGTCGACTTTCTTCTTTCTTTGTATCTTATTGAAGCTTTACGGAGTAAAATCCAATATGTTTTTTTTCTCATCATCATTATCAAAAAAAAAAAAAAAAAAACATAACCTTGGTTAATAATTGTTCAATAAACACCCTAGAATTACCATTAACAAGCAGATCAACATATATGTTGTTCAAATCTAGAATCTATTACAAGCAAACAATATAACTTGAAACTAAGTGAAACCCTAATTACTTTACTGCATATTTTAAGAATAGAGAGAATAAGAGATAGAATGTACCTAAGGTGTCTTTTGGAAGCGACTGTGGAATAGTAGGATTATGTAGTTGTCTTTTTTTTTTTTTTTAATTTTATTTATTTTATTTATGTAGTACAGACATTAGTTGTAGAAATTTACATTATACATTTTAGATTGGGCTTATGTTGAGTTAGACTGCCCCTTTAGGCTATTTCATTAATAAAAGATAGAAAGTGGAGAGACAGTAGCCCACTAATTAGCCTACAAACAAAATGCCTAATCTGCTTACTAAACTCTATCAGTAATACTACCATTGCTTCAAGAATACTCTTCACTTGCCTTCCTCTCTATCTCAATCTCAAAGCTAAGTGTTTATTTTCTTTTTCTCCTCTCGTGTTGCTCAATCCACCTAGGGTTTAAACTAACTAGTACTTTTATGATATTTTGCAGGTTAGGAACGAGCTAAAGATTTGGCTATTTTGAGAGAGCCAATCTCCTAAGACTCAATCACAACATTTATCTCAAAAGAGGGATGTAATCGATCTCCCTTCTTTGTTCATTTGTTTACTATTTATACATCAATATGTACAAGTGTCATGGTTACACTTATTATTAAACTATCAACTAGTACAACTATAATTTGTTATCCGTTATTATACTGTTGATTAGTTGAAGTTATCCATCTAATCCTTAGCTGTTGTTATTCTTGTTTGTTGTATACATGGGCTGTAGCAATATAATGTCAATTTAACAAACACAAGTGTTGATTATGAGGCATAAGACTTTGTAAAGTTTTATAATGTGTTAGAAATATTAACAATTATCATCATCACAATGACATCTCCAACCTATTGAATTTACCATACAAAATAATAAGCCGGGAAGGATTTGAATTACAATTTAGTAACAATATAATAAACCTAAGATAGGTATCACATATCTATTATATTATTTAGTTCACATAGAAAAAAATCATATTATAATAAAAGGGTAAATTACGCAGAAAGAAATCAACGTTTGAGGGTAAGTTCATTTAGGGTATCAACGTTTTGAGTGGCTAAAAATAGGTATCAACGTTTTGTCATGTAAGTCAAATAAGGTATTCTTAACAGTCCATCAATAGCCATTAAGTGCCACGTGTCTTTAAAAAATAATAAAATATGAATCTTATTGATTTTATCATGTTATGTGAAACATTTTCATTAGAAAATGTTGCTATAAGATGAGGTTCATAGGAGATGTTCATTGAAAAAGATGAAATCATGAACTCCCCCATTAATTGAGCCAATAACAAACTCACCAAGAAGACGGAGAGACCTCATCAAAATGGCATCCATAAACACTACATATTCACATAACCTCAACCTAAACAGACCACAATCGTATACCAAAAACCCAACATCAAAGCCACCCCCTTTCGTTGGAGCCCTTTAGTTGAACCAACAACCCATTATGCAGAAATATCATGAACCCTTTAATTCACAACAAACCTAAACCAACACTATAACACCATAATTGAACCAAATCTAGAATACGTGACCTTTTCCATAATCAAATGGTCAAACCTGACCCTTCCTCGATGTTTACCAACCCAGATGTGACTTGAAGAAGCCAAATGAAACCTTACTTCTTCTTTTATATGCTTCAAATCCAGTTCAGATGCACTATCACTAGTAAATTTGACCTAGTAGAGAATACAACACTTAGACTCGCACATACATCATAGTATAGGGGTTTTGGTATTGTGTACTTAGGGTTTCTATGCATTCTAATTTGAGTATCCTGGTGTTAGGGATTCATGCAAGCATTTGGGGTGTAAAAGGATTACAATTCCTATATTTGGGGTCTTTAGTTCATAAATGTTTATAAATTTCTATCTAAAAATTAAAACTTAATATTCTATTGTTTTTTTAAAAGACAAATGGCACTTAACGACAGTCCATTAATGACGTTACTAGCGAACTTTCAATGATACCTTATTTGACTCTTGTGACATAGCGTTGATATCTTCTTTTAATTACTTAATATGCTGATACCTTAAATAAACTTATCCCCAGACGTTAATACCTTACATCATAATTTATCCTATAATAAAATCAACATATCTATAAAATGTCCATATGTAATAACAAAATATTTAGTGCATTCTTTATGGTGAATAGATATAAGTTCATTAATAGTGTTTCTGTCATAAGGGTACTTGTGGGAAATGGTGAATAATCCATTGAATAGCAATAATGACACACGTAGTGTGAATATCTATTTATTATTTTCTCTTATAGCAATTTCTACAAAATTTCTACTTATTATTTAGATATAATTAAATATTATGGCAGCAAATTTCATACGAAATGAAAAAGGAATGGAATAAGTATTCACAAGTTTTTATGAAAGAAGATAATACTAGCCCATCAATTTCAAACATTATATTTTCTTGTAAGAAAGTAATGTTTACTACTCCATCAATTTCAAACATTATATTTTCTTGTAAGAAAAGTAGTGTTTTCTTTTTGCTTGATTACTTCGATGAATGAAAGGACCATAATGAATTATTATTACTAAAAAATGAAATAAAGTTATAATAGGATTTTCATTTGTTGATTTTTTATTTAATTGAAGATATTTTGGAAAAGAAAATATTTATTACAACATTGAAAAATCATTCATAGATTTGATTAATAAAAAGTATTATTTCACATGAACAAAGTAGTACTTGAAAATGCAATCTTTCAATTTTCATCCATTAGCAAATTTCTATGTTAGAAAAAGTGAAGGAAGTAAATTTAAGGAAGACAAGTACAATTGAAAAGGATAAAAATAAATAACTAAATTGTATTGATATATTTATCCGCTTAAAACTCCATCAACAATTTAATTATATAAATATAGATTATATAAAAATAATTACATATATCCTCATACAAAATCCCATGTTAGGCATATAATTTTACTCCATCACACATATCTTAAATGACTTTTTTTTTATTTACTATAATCATCAAATTTTTCATTTATAATAAATCGCATATTAAAAATATGATATGACTTTCTATTCATAAATCCTATTAAAAATGCAATTTTATAATAAACTGGAGATCTTAAACCACATGTTTTATATGCGATTTTTTAAAAATAGAATGAAAATATGATTTTATATTAAAAAATATATAATCTATATTTAAGTAATTTCTTTTATGCTACCTAAACCCGGCCACACTAATAGGTCTGTGGACCAGGCACGAAATTGAAGGGCACAACCTGGTCCAAACTCCAAATTTCCTTATTTGGGGGCCACACCCGGCGTTTCCAGCCGGACCGGGTCCCCTCTAGTTGATACAATCAAAAAGTGAAGATGCTTGCGTTCTGCAAAATTTTGGAGTTAATGAATAGGTGACCCATCTATGTCCAAATGAATCAGCCCCAAAGTATATGAGGTAATCCGTGCCCTCTTAAACTGCTAGCAGAAGGCAATACATTAATTTCTTCAAGAACACACATTGAAATGCAGACAAATTATTAAGCAGTGTTCGAATTTAGGCTATCATATAATACAGACACTGGCAACAAAAAATTACTGATGTTTAATTTATCATCTAATAGAGTCTCTGTATCATCCCTTCTTCGGCACAGCTGCAAGTCTGGTATACATCCTTGCCATGGACTGGTATCCTCTCAGATCCCCAGATCGAAGGAGATTACCTGCACGGTAAATGTCCGTTATGTGACCATGTCACCTTTGATTAACGAGCAGAAAACCGACATCAAACAAACGATACCCAACCAACAATATAGATCTATCCATTCAATTCTGTAATCTGGCAGAATGACAAGTAATTATATTAACTATGTTACAAAGCTGAAAGCAGAATATAGCTAAAGGGAAAACGTTCAATTCATATGGCAGGAACATACAAAAGGCTAGGGCTTGGGCTTGGGCTTGGGCTATGTAACAGCGTCCAAGTATGTATGTCAGGACTTTCAATTGTGCAACACCTAGACATCTATAAATCAAATAAAGTCTTCACACTTCACACAAGCATATGGATTAGAAGAAACTAGCCCAGGCAAAACAGACGGACCAGTAGTATGTCTCAGAAAAGATGGACCAATTGATCCACTCTTTAAGATTGAACAGCACACCTTAAGGCATAATCAGAGCATTTCCTTCCTATGAAATTCCACTCTGCTATTATCCAAGCAAACAAAGCACTATTTTCTAATGATTTAGCATTGACACACATTTAGCATGTTCCCAGAAATAAACATCCAGCTTTATACAGCTTACAAGAAATTCTACATTATTGGTAAGCTGAAGAGCACCGTTCACTTTAATTACCTGAATCACAGTTCAGAGGACTGTCAGGCTCAGGATGAGCCATCAAAGCTATTATCGCCCTGCATACAGACTGAAGTGTCCATGCAGGACTCCATGCATTCTTCAAGATATCGAGACATATCTCACCGGTCTGCAAAGAGGATTGATTACAGTTAGTGGTAACAAACATCTTGAAAAAGAAACATATCAAATATACATTTGGTTCCATAGGATGACCTGGACTTCAAAGGCCATTCGCAAGCATTGAGGTGTTGGTTCTGGGCCAACTGGAAAAATTGGCATTAAAAAGGAATGATCATTCCTTTCCAACTCCTTTGATAATAAAGTGTTATTTTGTTTACACCATGCTTCTCATTTTTCTTTCTTTTTTCCGCTCAATTTAATATCTCAATGTAATTAAACATCATCCCAAGTTTCTAAGATTGAGATCATAAAAATCAATAATGTTCTCAATCAAGGAAGACATTGTTAAGTAGTTTCACACCGATGGAAGAGATATCCCCAGCAGATGCAAGGTTCAACTCTCAAGATATATCCAATATTTGTTTCATCTTATAAGCAATATTAATTAAAGAGGTTCAAAAAGAGGACCTTAATTAAACTAAACAAAAAATCAAATGTATTTATTCAATGATATAAAGCCAAGGTTCTATTGGTTTTTTTTTTTTTTTCCTTTTCTAATCAAATAATAGATCAAAGCCCATGCTCTGACACAATTATCAAAGTTTGTAACTATTATTCATCTCACAAAATATGAACCATAAACTTTAAATATATGATTACTAGAAGTAGATACATCGTCAAAACTTGGAGCCTACTTTACCTCGCATGGTCAAGTAGATTCCAATGTAAGCACTGAAGATCATAGGATAAATCTAGTTCCAATTTTCTGGAGGCTAATCCTATGAGGTAACATAGAGAACAACATTACCACATACTAGACTTGACCTAGAATTGTGTCCTATTGTCGATGCAGAGACCTATGCCTATAATATAAAATTTCTTAATTAATAATATCGAAGATAACATAATTTAGTATTTTTCACTTAAAATATATTCAAAACCCAAGCCCCATCCATCATGTACAGAAAGTAAACCTTGAAACATATTACATACTTCATTCTTTTGCCGCCTTGGCTCTCAAAGTAAGATTATGAATCTTGCTCTCTCAATTTTCATCTCCTTAATGCCTCTCATAAAGGTAGTTTAGCCTCAATTTTTTTTTCCCCATATTCCTTCACTATCAATAAGGGTCCATCTTTTCTTTTCTGCAATTCTAAGTATCCATTGCCTCATCCACTATTACATTAGATTAGCTTAGTATAAAGTAAATTTATAGTAGATTTTGTTAAATATAAATCACCACAATCAGACTGTTCTCTTCTTCCCAAACAAAAAAAAAAAAAAAAAAAAAAAAAAAAAAAATTACATACATATTTTCATTGCCTTGGTACAAGTCCGATGAATTTGGAAGACCGGTAGTTTGTTTAATCAAGCAACTTTGAAAAAATTATCCAAATGTACAAGCTATTGGTTATAAGCAATATTGTAAAAAAATTCACAGGTTCTATATCTATATGAATTATTATACTCAATAGGTTTTATTAAGTACAAATTCTAAAATGATTCCTACTTGTCACAAGATAGGTCTGGATCCAAAGTATGCAAACTAAAAGCTATAAGATATAATGTGAGTAGGACCTCTTACCCCACCCATTATATATTTGCTCACCCTAATAATTACCATATGATTATATTCTCTGTAACACCTCTGCCCATTCCCAGAATCCAAATCTAGCGACTCATTATACAACTCTTGATAAGGTCTAAGAACTTTCATGACAACTTGCAAGAGGTTCTTAGTTCATAACCAATTAAGGACACAGCTTAGGCTGTCTATGTACCAGAACCATTGACCCAGTGCATGACCCTCATGGGATGGTTTATGTGTGTTGAGTTAGTAAGGTTATGGCTGTGGCCCTCCATTAACCAAACGAAAAAAGAAGCACACAAGTAAAGATATCTTTTCATTGATTAAAAAGGAGTTTCTAAGACAATTCTGATTTACACTGCAGTAGACTATGTCAACAATTGAGAATACTATTGATAACACATACAGGTACTATATAGCCTTTAGCCTATTTCCATGCACTGAACTACAGATTTTAGTGAGAAAATCAGAGATAGCATGCAGAAAGAGAAACCACTGCAAGTCATACCTTGAAGTGCACATTAGGGTGAAATATCTTTGTCAAGAAACGCACTTGGGGAGGTTGAAGAGGATATTGCTCAGGAATAGCAAGAGCAAGTTGGAAAACACCGCCTTCATAAGGAGTCTCTGATGGTCCCTGAGTAAGCAAGGACATATAATTAAAAAAGGAAACAGTATAATTTGTCATGAATTTTATTATTCAAGGAAACCAATAATCAACTAGTAGATCACTAGCTTTTACCTTAATAAGAGCAGTCCACTTAAATATGTTTGAGTCATCACAAACCAATTGTATGTCTGTATCAGAACCTTTCTCTCGCTGAACTTCTTTGTATTCCTTAAATAGCCTAGCCCTTGATGTCTGCACAATACAATTTTTTAAAACCAAACCCATATATATACACAATGCTTATAATTGTGAGTTGCAATAAATCTAAGATATACAACAATCAAGCTCACACTGATTCATTCTTAATATGATTAGAGATACTATCGAAAGACTTCCTACGCAATAACCACAAAAGAGATTGGAAGGATGGTCTCGCAAACAACAGTCATTTGACTAAGTCTTGAATCATAAAGTTTCAATTCCATCCCTCAAATCAATGAAATGATTATTAGACTCATCCGAAAAACCGGGGATTCCAATAAATTCGGCTAAAAATTTGCTATTAGCTAAGAAAGAAGTCGAAAGTGAACAGAATAGCGCGACCACGGAAAGTGGTTGCAGAATCAACAAAGATTGAAATGTATGAAGATCTTTATCTAAAAGGACATTCGCGATAGATTGCAAACTAGAATTGTAAGCGATCGCTTGTATGTTTCTGGTAATGCTACAAGAAACTAAATTTTTAGTTTGTATCCAGTCATCACACTTTGATAGCTTGTTGAAATCGAACAACACAACAGCAGCGAAAAGTCAATAATAGATGTAAACCACATCAAAAGTACGAAACCTGCATCTATGCGATCCTGTGCAGAGGAAGTAAGCTGAGAGCTGATCAAGTCTCGAGCTATCGAACAACTAACTGCTAAAAGGAACACAAGAGAATCATAATTTAGTACCCAATAAGTAAATGCTACCAATTTCCCGAATTTATTAGGGTTAGGGCTTTATGATAAAAAGAATATTGAAGTAATGGTGAATGCAATATGTAAATTAAGTGATCTAGGGAATTGAATGGACAAAATCAAATGGCACATTACTCTATGAAACAGAAGTATAAATAAATAAATTGAATTGTCACGAAAAGACGTATTCATAAGATGGGACAGAACTTACAAATTTTAATGTGTGTGTGTTCGCGAGAGAGAGAGAGAGGGTACAAGTTAAGATCGGGATGTGAGGAAGAAGCAGGGATAGGGATAGTGATACTCAAGGTTAAGGTCGAGGCTTTCGCTGGAAAAATCGAAGAGACGGGAGGGATTGGGAATGCTATGGCTTGGTTTTGGATTTCGTACCAAAATGGTACGGTTTAAAATGAAAATTACAGAAATGGTCTCATCAGAGAAAATAATACGAAACTAGGCGTTGTCTATGATAATCGCTTCATATTTGTTATAAAGGCATTGGCCTGGACAGCATCTTTACATTTGTACTAAACACATTAACTATAATAACGCCTTTACAAATGGAAAATTTTTGGGTCGAATTGCTATTTTTTGTTGTACGGCGACTTATGCATAAGTGGTGATCCAATTATCTGTTACGAAATAACAAAGACGAAAAATAAAAATTGAAATGACAAAAACACAAAATTATTTACCCAGTTCGTCACGGATTGTGACTACGTCTGGGGGCGCTACCAAGCCAAGATATTCACTATATGTTAGAGAGAGATGTGTATTACATAGATGGGCTATTTATAAAAAACTCTAATGACAATTTTACGTTAACTGCCTAAAATACCCTTACTAACAAATAATGCCTTTTGGAAGAGTTACAACTCTTCTATATACCCCTTCAAGAAAAGTTACATTGTTTCATATACAAGAAACATGTCCCTTCGCATATATATTGAGAAGAATTATGACTTTTCAAGGGTGTACAGTATTCAGGCTCCACAACCCAACAATCTCCCACCTAGAGACTGAATCTCATGTAAGCCACTTCTCAATCTCTCATCAGTAACTTGCACCAAATGGTAGCGCCAAGACTTCTCTTCAAGTTTCAAGCCCAGTTGAAGCCATACATAGCTTCAACTTCTCTAAGGTCACAACCTTAGTCAACATATCAGCAGGATTCTCGCTCTCTTGAATCTTCACTAGCTGCAAGATCTTTCTCCCAAGAGATACCGTATGTAGTGATACTTCAACTCAATATGCTTTGTTCTTGAATGAAATGCTGGATTCTTAGCCAAGAAAATAGCACTCTGACTGTCACTGTATAGGGTACCATCCTTATGCTTTTTCCCCAATTCACTTAAGAAATTCTGCAACCATACCATCTCTTTACTTGCCTCTGTCACTGCCACATACTCTGCTTCTGCAGTTGATAAGGCTACAATCTTCTGCAACTTAGAAGCCCAAGATATCGCTGTACCACCCAAAGTAAATACATACCCGTTGTACTCCTTCTCTTATCTAGATCACTAGATGCCAAATCCGCATCAACATATCCTGCCAACTTGCAATCCTTGCCTTGAAAACACAAACTCCAATCTGTGGTACCTCTCAAGTACCTAAGGATCCATTTCAGTGCTTCCCAATGCTGTTTGTCCGGATCGCTCATAAAACGGCTAACAACTCCCACCGCATGCGGAATATCTGGTCTCGTACAAACCATGGCATACATAATGCTTCCAATCGCCGAAGCATAGGGAATCTTCTTCATATGGGTTCACTCTTCCTCACTCTTAGGCGACTCTTTGCTAGATAGTTTAAACTGACCACCTAGCGGGACACTTACTGGCTTAGCATCTTGCATATTAAACCGCTTTAATACTTTCTCGATGTACTCCCTGTGAAAGATACAACTTCCCCGCCTCTTTGTCTCGAATGATACGCATACCCAAAATCTGCTTAGCCTCTCCAAGTTCCTTCATAGTAAATTGCTCGGATAACTGCTTTTTCAATTTACTCACTTCTCGAGCACTGGACCCTGCTATCAACATATCATCTACATACAGCAGTAGAATGATATAGCTTTGGTCAAATCTCTTGAAGTAACAACAATGGTCGGCATTGCATCTGACAAAGTCAATTTCCTGCATAAACCCATCAAACTTCTTGTACCACTGTTTCGGTGCCTGTTTCAAGCCATATAAGCTCTTCTTGAGCTTACACACAAGGTTAGTGTTACCCTCTGACAAGTATCCTTCTGGTTGCATCATGTATATATCTTCGATTTCATCTACTGTTGCATTTGCCTCCTTCTTTTTCTTCGGTGCTGTGCACTGATTCTTGAAGTGACCAAATTCCTGACAGTTCCAACACTTGATTTTACTCAAGTCCCTTTTCGATGCACTTCTTCCCCTGTTCCGACCTCTTGATTTCGATCTACCCCGATTCGTTTCCTTCGAATCAGATCTGCCCCTATTTCCTGTGTTCAAAACTGACCCTGAAGTAATACCTAATTCCTTCTTGCGAATTTCTTCACTAATGATCAGATCTCTTACTTCGTCAAATTTCAACTTCTCTTTCCCCGATGAAGCACTAACAGCTGTAACTGTTCCGCTCCAACTCTCCGATAAGGAAGACAGCAAAATTAGGGCTTGGACCTCATCATCGAAATCAATATCCATAGCGCTTAATTGGGTTGTGATCAAATTGAACTTGTTAAGATGATCAGCAACCACAGTATTCTCTGATATCTTTAGGTTGAAGAGACGCCGCATCAGATGAACCTTGTTTGCTGCTGATGGTTTCTCATACATCTCCGATAACGTCTCAAACATCTCCTTAGTGGATTTCGCTTTTGCTGTATGAAGCGCAACGTTCCTGGACAGAGACAAGCGAACCACGCTCATCGCCTTCCTGTCCAACAATTTCCAGTCTTCGTCCTTCATATCCTCTGGTTTTGTACCCAGAGGCTGATACAGATCTTTACCATACAGATTATCCTCGATCTGCATCTTCCAGAATCCAAAATCTGCTCCGTCAAACCTTTCAATCGGCAATTTTCCGTCACCCATCATATCTATCCCACCGAACCTGGGTGCTCTGATACCAATTTGTTACGAAATAATAAAGACGAAAAATAAAGATTGAAATGACAAAGACACAAAATTGTTTACCCAGTTCGTCACGGATTGTTACTACGTCTGGGGGCGCTACCAAGCCAGGATATTCACTATATTAGAGAGAGATGTGTATACATAGATGGCTATTTATAAAAAACCCTAATGACATTTTACGTGAACTGCCTAAAACCCTTACTAACAATAATAATGCCTTTTGGGAAGAGTTACAACTCTTCTATATACCCCTTCAAGAAAAGTTACATTGTTTCATATACAAAAACATGTCCCTTCGCATATATTGAGAAGAATTATGACTTTTCAAAGGTGTACAGTATTCAGGCTCCACACCCAACATTATCCCGTAAAAATCGATCTAGAACAAACAAACATACCTAGAACTTATTTATAGATCTAGAACATTAAGCATCTTAGGACAAATACTCAAACTTAGAACATAATAGAGGAATCTAAGACATTCGTTAACCTGGAATAAATGCGAATACCTAGAACATATTAAAAGAACCTAGGATACGAATACTAAGAACATATTAAAAGAAGCTGAGACATTCCTTCATCTAGAACAAAATATAGAACCCGGTATATTTCAAACATATGCTACTAGAGTTTGTCCTAGGTATTAGTAAACATTCTAGGTTACGAGTCCCATGTACTAGGTCCTAGGTTACTGCATATCTCCAGGTAAAAGTGGAAGTTTTGAAGTCATAGTACACCTAGAACAAATGTAAATACCTAGAACATATTAAAAGAATCTAGGACATTCTTTCACCTAGCACAAAAATAAAGAACCTGGAACATTTCCAACATGTCCTACAACAGTTTGTCCTAGGTATTAGCAAATGTTCTAAGTGACGAGTCCCAAATACTAGGTACCAGGCTACTACATATCTCTTAGGTAAGAGTGGAAGTTTTAGGTCATAGTACACCTAGAACAAATGCGAATACCTAGAACATATTAAAGAATCTAGGACATTCCTTCACCTAGCACAAAAATAAAAAACCCAGTACAATTCCAACATGTCCTACAACAGTTTGTCCTAGGGCCATTTTAATGTTATGAGTCATTAATTCTAGGTCACTTATAAATATTCTAGGTCTTTACACATGTCCTAGGTCCCTTTTAATGTTCTAGGTGATTTGTAATAGTTCACTTTTAAATGTTCTCGGTCTTTACACATGTCCTAGGTCCCTTTTAATATTCTAGGTGATTTATAATAGATCACTTTTAAATGTTCTAAGTTTGTACACATTTCTCAGGTCCCTTCTAAGTTTTCTAGGTGATTTGTAATACGTCACTTTTAAATGTTCTAGGTCCATAAACATATCCTAGGTCCCTTCTAGTGCTCTAGGCCATTTGTTTTAGGTGCTACAAAGATGTTAAGTTTGTGTCATAGGTCACTTTTAAATATTCTAGGGCCTTACACATGTCATAGATCCTTTTGAAGTGTTCTAGGCCATTTTGTAACACGATGTTAGGTAATTTGTCCGAGGTCACTATAAAATGTTCTAGGCCATTTGTAACACGATGTTAGGTTATTTGTTCGAGGTCACTATAAAATGTTATCGGCCACTTTTAGTGTTCTAGGTGGCTTTTAAATGTTCTAGGTACTTACGTATGGCCTAAGTTTTTTTTAAATGTTCTAAGTCCTTACGTATGTCCTAGGTCTCTTTTAGTGTTCTAGGTCATTTGTTCTAAGTGGCTTACTTAAACATGCTGTCAGTCCCTTTTAAATGTTCTAGGTCCCTACACATGTCTTAGGTCTCTTTTAATGTCATATGTCATTTGCCTAGGTTAACATAAAATGTTCTAGGTCCTTACACGTCCTACGTCACTTTTAGATTTCTATGTCATTTTTCCTAAGTCACTTTAAAGTGTTTTAGGTCCTTAACACAAGTCCTAGGTCCTTTTTAATGTTCTAAGTTATTTGTTCCTAGGTCATATATAAATGTTCCAGGTCATTATATATGTCATAGGTCCCTTTTAGTGTTCTGGGTCATTTGTAATAGGTTACATTTAAATGTTCTAACTCCTTACACATGTCCTAAGTCTCGTTTAATGCTATAGGTCATTTTTCCTAATCAATTTAAAATGCTCTAGGTCCTTACACATGCCCTAGGTTGCTTTTAGATTTATCTGTCATTTGCCTAGGTCACTTAAAAATATTCTAAGTCCTTAAAACAAGTGCTAGGTCCCTTTTAATGTTCTAGTTCATTTGTTCCTTGGTCAATTATAAATGTTCTAGGTCTTTATACATGTTCTAGGTCCCTTTTAGTGTTTTAGGTCATTTTTAATTAGTCACATTTAAATGTTCTAAGTCCTTACATATCTCCTAAGTCCCTTCTAATGTTATAGGTCATTTGTCCTAAGTCCTTACACATCCTACGTTGGTTTTAGATTTCCATGTCATTTCTCCTAGGTCACTGTAAAATGTTCTAGGTCCTAAACACAAGTCTTAGGTCCTAAACACAAGTCCTAGGTCCTTATATATGTCCTAAGTCCTTATACTTATCATAGGTCTCTTTAAGTGTTCTAGGTTATTTGTAATAGGTCACATTTAAATGTTCTAGCTCCTTACACATGTCTTAGGTCATGTTTAATGTTATAGTTCATTTGTCCTAGGTCAATTTAAAATATTATAGGTCCTTACACATGTCCTAGATCGCTTTTAGATTTCTAGGTCATTTGCCTAGGTCACTTTAAAATGTTATAGGTCCTTAACATAAGTCCTAAGTCTCTTTTAATGTTCTAGGTCAGTTATAAATGCTCTAGGTCCTTATACATGTACTAGGTCGCTTTAGTGTTCTAGGTCATTTTTAATAGGACACATTTAAATGTTCTAGGTCCTTACACATGTCCAACGTCCCTTTTAATGTTCTAGGTCATTTGTTCATCGGTCAATTATAAATGTTCTGGGTTTTTATATATGTACTAGGTCCCTTTTAGTGTTCTAGGTCAATTTTAATAGGTCACATTTAAATGTTCTAGGTCCTTACACATGTCTTAAGTCCCTTTTAATGTTATAGGTCATTTGTCCTAGGTTAACTTAAAATGTTCTTAGTCCTTACACATATCCTAAGTCCCTTTTAAATTTCTATGTCATTTGCCCTTGTTCACTTTAAAATATTCAAGGTCCTTAACACAAATCATAGGTCCCTTTTAATGTTCAAGTGTCATGCCCCATAAGGGTATCCTAAACATAACAGTCCGTCACATACCATATAAGACTCTCGAATTACTATCCAAGTCTTTCAAGAGTCTCGTATAGATGTAAGGTGTCCCTTTACGACAATAGAATACTCTATTCAATGGAGTTAAGTAGTTTAACCCGGCATTCGATAGCATTAGATAATAAATCAAAACGCATATGTAATAGGTTACAAAATCTAATGGCCATTCCCCCGCAGACGAATATTTAAAGGTCCATTACAGTCATCCAGAGTCTTAGTTTCCTGTAGAAGTCTAAACAATTTGAATACAACTTCTATAGGAAATGTTTAACTCCTATACCTGAGTTGTAGCCTGTCTCGGTCTAAGCCAAATAAACTCGTGCTGCAACAAATAAAAACTATAGGGGCATAAGCTATACTAGCTTATTGAGTGAAAACACCCATGATCACAATTATAACATATCAATCAGACAAGTAATTAATCAGACAAATGATATGTATCAAACACGTGAATTCATCAAACATATGACCAACCGGAAATCATATGTGGATGGACTTGCACCCTCCATCTCGAGTTAGCAGATTAACAAATCCTACGGTACGACGCCGTTTAGGCTCACGTTCAACCAACTTATAACTCGTTTTATGGATCACGATTAACCAATATTTACACCGTTTAGGCTCACGGAAAATGAACAAATGCTAATGCTCCATCCCCATCGTGTTATGAATGAGTTCAATTTCATCTTCAATTCGAATAATCAATTATACCAATTCTTTTAGGTGACAATTAATATTCACAGACATCAATCCTGCTCATTATACAAGCAATGATTAATCCCCGGCTTCGATATTCTTTAAATTCAACTTCACATAACAACAACAGACATATATAATTCCCATTCAACCCCATCATGCATATTTATTTTATCTTTGCTAAGTACTAGTGAAACTATCATTACAATCACAAACAATAATTGAAATCGAAAGTGATACTCACTCGGCCATGGTTCTCCGTCTTTTAGTAATTAATCTGGTGGCAAGGATTCGTCGGTTTCGGAACCACCTAACAACGAAGAAGTACCCTAATAATATTTCATCACTTAAGTAATCCAACTATAAGTCAAAACTAATCAAAATCGTAATTCTCGCTATTTGCGGAAGTCCCGACTTAAAATGGCCATAACTTGGTCATTTTAACTCGGAATTTCGCAAATTATATATCGATTTTTGTCTACTTCGAAAGATCTATCTAATTCTTATATTATTTTCAAGTTTTGAAAATATTTAGATCATAAAAAAAAGGGGTCATATTTGATCAGGAACGATTTCCATTTCCAAAAAATAGTTTTGTAATTGTTTGAAATGGATCTATTTGATAATTCAAGTATATATGAAATGTGAATGATTTCCTAACATGAATGACATGTGATGAGTTCAATGTATGCATGATCTTGATGATTTTTGCTAAAAGAAAATTTTAGAACTCTTTAATTTGCAAGACTTCAACCATAATTACCTTTGAAAAAATTTAGTTTTCTAACTTTGGCATCACACTAGTATTTTGGAATTCATTCTTAGGAATTACTAGTTATCTTAATTAAAATTAAGTCTTCATAACATATACTACCTAAGACCTTCATTTCTACATAAAAATTTGTATTTTACACTTTGCAAATATGTTTTCAAATAGGATTTACTCAAAAAGCCGAATTTTTAGAAATCCACTTTTTGAATGATTCCTTTGGGAAAAATTTCTGTAATGCATTAAAATTTAAGACTTTACTATACCTACTACCTAAGGACTTCATTTAATACATAAAAAAATTCATTTTGAGCTTGAATAATAGGTGTTTCCATAGGCATCATCCAAAGTTATGAATTTTACAAGTTGACTACTAACTCAAAATTTTCTAACTTGATCCTACTTCTTGTTTTATACATTAATCTCATCCAAACTCATTTCAACTTATAAGAATCACTAATTAATGATACCTATTACCTATACTCTTCATTTTTCACATAAAACATGAGTTTTAAAGTTGATACAAGGGTTTTCAAAATAGGGCTTTGAAGTCATACGAATTTTCCTTTGAGCATTTCTAACAAAAACCTTTCTTTTTTAAGTTCCTTGTCTTATCTACATAGAGATCTACCAACTATCACATTTATATACACCAGACTAAATCTTTATGAGCATTAATGCATGAAAACACAAAACATCTATATAAACATGAATGTCAAGCATAATATGAGTGTCTAAGTGCTAGATCTACTACTTATAATGCACTAAAAGGAGTTTAAGAACATGAACATATATTTTCATGCAAGATCTCTACTTCTATATGCATGAATATGATAATATCTCAACCAAAAACTCATCAAACACAAGATCTACTCTTGTGATGGCTTGATATTCATGTATTAGCATTTTCTTATCCCTAGCAAATGCTCATGGGGATTTAAGGTGAAAATACATATGAATAATCTTGCCATTACAAGATTAAGTGCTAAGAAAGCTTAAGAATCATCACCTAAAGTTGGTTTAAGTGAAGAAATGGAGAAGAAAAGAGCTTATCGTGTGTGTGTGTGGTGGGGTGGAGGCTCATGGCAAAGAGAGGAATAGAGAGAGAGTTTTGTGATTTTTTGAACAAATGAAAATGAAATGAAGGAGAGAGAATATTAAAGATTATTTATATTAAGAGAATTTAGGGTTTGTTTGTTATAAAAATGAGATAAAAATAAATAAATTGGGGGATAAATGGGGGGTTTGCACTGGCCTCAATGGGAGAAGAGAGAGGGATTTGAATTTGTTTAAATTGTAATTTATGTAATAAAATGTATTAAATATGATAATTTATTTAAGAGACAAAATTTTCTTAGAAAAGAAAATATAATGAGTGTTTGTAAGGATGTAAGACTAGGGTATGGGTTGTGTGTTTAGTAGGTTGTACTTTGTGAATAGTGATAAATAGTAGACAAGACATTTACTTTACCGGTAGTAAAGAAAATACGGGAAAATGGCTATAACTATAATTTTTATAACCCGAAAAATTATAAAACTTATATTTTTGAAATCCTTATAAAATTTTGGTTCTAAAAAGTATTCTGAAATATTTTTCTGAGTTTCTAGTCCGGCGCTCGCTTTTCCATAATGGAGCTCAAGAAGGCCTATGATAGAAAATTTTTCGAAATAAAAAATTTTTCTGGTTTGAAATACACTTTAAAGCAATATTCGACAGTAAATTATTTTATAAAAGTTCTTTTGATATGAAACCGAAGGAAAGCCAGATCGAGGGTTTCTAGGCTTCTCTCACTAAGCTTGAACTAATCCGATTTAGGGTTTTGTTTTCCGATTTCTGAGGTTTACTTGACTACTAAGAAAACCGGGGTTTACATCAAGAATATTTGTTCCTAGGTCAATTATAAATGTTCTAGGTCCTTACACATGTCCTACATCCCTTTTAATGTCATAGGTCATTTGTCCTAGGTTAACTTAAAATGTTCTAGGTCCTTACATATGTCCTAGGTCCCTTTTAGATTTCTATGTCATTTGTCCTAGTTCACTTTAAAATGTTTAAGGTCCTTAACACAAATCCTAGGTCCTTTTTTATGTTCAAGGTCATTTGTTCCTAGGTAAATTATTAATGTTCTAGGTCAATTGTCATAGGTCGCTTTTAAATGTTCTAGGTCGTTACACATGTCATATGTCCCTTTTATTGTTCTAGGGCATTTGTCTTAGGTCACTTTAAATTTTTCTAGATCCTTACACATATCCTAGGTCCCTTTTAGTGTTTTAGGTCATTAGTTCGGTCACTTTAAAATGTTCAAGGACCTTACACATAACCTAGGTCGCTTTTAGTGTTCTAGATCGTTTATCCTAGGTGACATTGAAATATTATAGGTCCTCAACCATGTCCAGGTCCCTTTTAGTATCTAGTTAATTTGTCTCATGTTCTTTCTAAGTTTTCTAGGTCCTTAACATGCCTAGGTCCCTTCTGAGTGTACTTTGTTATTTGTTTTATCTGCTAAAAGATGCTAAGTAATTTTCCTATGTCACTTTTAATAGTTATAGGTCCTTACACATGTCTAAGTCCTTTTTACTGTTGTAGGTTATTTGTCCCAGGTCCATTCCAAGTGTTCTTGGTCATTTGTCCTAGTTTCCTTCTAAGTGATCGGTTTAGGCCAGTTGTGCTAAGCAAAAGAATTTCTCGGGTTCTTTTAATATGTTCTTGGTCATCGAATTTGCTTAGGTGTACGATGACCTGGGACATATGAAGTAACTTGGGACCTAGCAAAAAATGAAGACCCTAGTACATTTTGAACGTGTGCACGGGTCCCAGGTTAATACATATCTCCCAAGTAAGAGAGGAAATTTCAAGTCATCTTCCATCTAGAACAAATGTGAATGCCTAAAGCATATTAAAATAACCTGGGATATTCCTTCTCCTAGTACAAAATAAAGAACCCATTACATTTGATCTAGTTCCTAGGCTAAATGTATCGGGTTATTTATTCTTTGCTATGTGAAGGAATGTCCCGGGTTCCTTCAATATGTTCTAGGTATTCACATTTGCTCTAGGTGCAAGATGACTTCGAATTTCCCCTCCTACCTTGAACATATGTATTTACCTGGGACCTTGTACCTGGCTAATGTAAACTAGAACATATGCGAATACCCAAGACTAACAACAGTAGCATACATTCAAAATGTACCAAGTTCCTTATTTTGTGCTAGGCGAAGGAATTTCCTAGTTTATTTTAATATGTTCTAGGTCATCAAATTTGCTCTATGTGTACGATGACCTGGGACATATGAAGTAACTTGAGACCTAGTAGAAAATAAAGAGCCCAATGCATATCGATTGTGTGCATGGGTCCTCGGTTAATACATGTGTCTTAGCTAAGAGAGGAAATTCAAGGTCATCTTCCACCTAGAACAAATGCAAATACCTAGAACATATTAAAAGAACCTGGGATATTCCTTCGCCTAGCACAAAATAAAGAACCTGTTACATTTAATATTTATGAATAAAAAAAATAAAATTATATCAATATATCATCTTTGGATATGAGAACACCAAAAAATACAAGATAAAGTTTTGTTCTCTTAATTGATATAACAATACGTTTAAAATTATGAAAAGGGTTTTGAAAATAATTGATTAATATTACAACACTATTGATCTAATTCAATAAAAGATTTGTTTGATATCAATAAAAGAGTTTTTGGGAGAATTTAAGGAAAAAATAGATTTTATTTCAATTTTTCAAGTCTCTACCAAATAAATGTCATAACAATGTTTTCACATAAGCCTCTAACAATCTTAGGAGCATAAGTGTTTTATAAAAAAATATATGTATATGATTCTAAATACTAATAAAATAACAACTAATGACCAAATAATCGCACACGTGTATAATGCATCACATGTACCCAAAACAATAAACAAATAATATCCATAAAACTTAGAAATAACTTATAAAATTATCATGTGAACAAGTCTTGTGTGTACCCTATTATGACTTTGGAGCTTTGTTAAGATGGAATATACTCAATTTTTATTGAGTAAAATATGTTAATTCTATTATTGATTTTATAGAAATCCAAAAGAATTGATACTTAATCAAGTTTAATGTCGTGTTTTAGGTTTTATAAAGCAAATGGAACGATTTGGCGAAATTAGGCATGAGTTTGTAACAAGCTTCATGGATCAATATCACTTTCAATGGAATGCATAAGTACTCACAATTTCATTCCAAACTCGAGATGATTTGCTATCATTACTATTAGTTTTCTCATGAACTATAGCAATAGCAAACACATTTGGAGGATATACAAGGTTCAAAACTCGTCCAGAACACCCAAAGCTGCCAGCCATAAGAGGAGAATCAATACCAGCCATCTTTTTAGAAGAATGGCCGGCATTGGGAGAATCATGGCGCCGGCCATCACGCGTGCACCACTTGTTTCGTGATTAATGGTTGCCAGCCTTGTTGCGACATGTCTCCGGCCATCTTTTATGCGAAAAATACTCTTTATATCTGATGTTTATCTCATATATATAAAGAAGTTGGAGAGAGAAAAGGGGGATTTATTCATTCATTATTCATTATTGATTGTTCTTGTTCTTTTTACTCTCAAGAAATCCTAGCTTTTGTTTTCTTTGATCATGAGTAACTAATTACTCAGTCTAGCCAAGGATTATTACGTGATCAATTCATCGAAGATTGTGAGATCCAATTGATCTGTTGAGTTTATTCTATTTATGAGTATTCATATTTCATCTATTTGAATTATTAAAATTGTTTTGATTGGTCATTACGAATTAGGCCTATTTGTTTGATTGACAAAGCAATTATTGTTATTTAGAACGTCAAATCCGTAATTGTTTGATTGTTCCAATATAAGTAATACAATAACATGATTGGTTGCAGAATAAGTGATTGATTTATGTTATGGTGATTTATGATCTAATTTAAATAGTTCATGCTTTTGATCTATTGATTAGAATTGGTAGTCTCTCTAATTATTAATGCTATTGATAGATTAAATCTTAAGAGCTTATTTAGGGTTGTCTAATCAATAAGGGAATAATTAAAGATCGTATCTTGATTATCAATACTCTAAGGAGAGATAGATTTTCAGAGCTTGTTGAAAGTCATAACCAATTTATTCATGAATTAGAATTAGGGGTGGGCAAAAAAACCGACCAAACCAAACCAATCCGTAACCGAACCAAACCAAACCGAAAATATGGTTTTTTTTCATGGTTTGGTTTGAAAATTTTCAAATCCGAACCAATCCGTAAATTTATGGTTTGGTTTAGAAGGTAAACCAAACCAATCCGTAAAACCGAACCAAACCGTTTTAGAAAAATATAATAATATTTTACTATATGTTGATATGATTTCATTTGATATTTATTATTTGGTGAATATTAATTAAAATCAACTTGTCCATTTTTAAATTTTTTTATGCTCATGATATGTAATTTTTTGTTGATGATGAACTATTGTTTTTTTTAATAGCTTTTAATTTTGTAAAGTATGAAATTTATTTATTTAGTTATAAACTTTCATTATTTATTAATTGTTTAATATATTTTGTCAGCTGGTCATTTTATTCATTGATGAATTTTGTTGATAGATGATTTTTTATTTTAGCTAAATTATTGGTAGATAATTAATAATGATGGTTATATTAAAAATCATAAATTATAACTTACTATCTATTGGTTAGTGAATGTATTTTTTTGGTGGATAATTGATTTTATAGAGAACTATAGATAAAAAGTATGATGAATTTATAAAGTATTTTGTTATGGTTTATAATATCAACTTTGTAAAATGATATAAATATTTAAGAATCTACATAAATGTAAAACAACTACAACAAGAAAAATTTTTAGTTAGAATTTTGATTTAAACCGTAATCCAAACCGAACCAAACCGTTATTTAATGGTTTAAAAAATTTATAATCCGAACCAAACCGTTACTTAATGGTTTGGTTTGGGATGGAAAAAAAAACCAAACCGTAAATTATGGTTTGGTTTGGTTTTAGGAAAAACCGAACCAAACCGATCCGTGCCCACCCCTAATTAGAATAACAATCTTTGCATCAATGATCATCTCTATGAATTGAACCGTGATAATTCTTTGGTTAGAACTTGTTGCTGTTGAATTTACATTAATAAACGTATTTGCTATTTTTAGAAATAAATTATTTTCTAAATAATCGTTTATACAAAACCCCCAATTTTTCTTCTCTTTTGCTGATTATTGAAATAGAGATAGATTTTCCCCAGTCCCCGTGGAGACGATCCTGCTCACTACTATTTACAAAATTTTAAGAGTAGGTTATTTAATTTTGTTGGATTCGACACCCACCAAGCTTATAAGTAATCTTTTAAGTTCTAATAGCAACATTTGTAGCATAATAACACTTCGTTGAACCATCTTATATTATAGAACATACAGACTAGAGAATTTGCCCATCATATACCTGGTACATGTTCCCAGGTTAAGGAACTCTTCATATATGCTCTTATTACGTAATGTTTACACCTTGGTTGAGTACCACTCCTTGATTAAGGTTCTATCTTGGCATAAGTACCTATGTACTCAAACTTATAAAGTTGTGAAAGTGATAATGATATAAGACTGACAAAAGCTTGAAAAATGTGTAGATTTAAAAATAAACAAGTCAAAACCAAGCCAATTCACAACCAAGATTTATCAAAAGAAACAACTTTAAGTGATTTTGCTTTGTAATTTTTGGATAAGATTGGTCTCTTGAAGATACTACTCAATGCATTAGATTAGCCTATGCATAAATCCATATGTTTGTCAAGAAATAAATACAGATGAAAAACATACATTTTTACTCATAAATAAATTAAACAAATAAGATACAGGTAAAAATCAGACAATCTAAACAAACTCAAAAACAAGATTAAGAAATAAAAAATCTTTACACATATATCAAGAAATAATATTCAAGAATGAAAATATGTAGTAAAAATAGTGTTCAAGGCTGTAGAAAGGGAATTTAGTTGTAAAACAAAGGTAAAATGTGTAATTATTATAGAAATAATTGATCATATAGTTGGGACGCCCCTTGGTATCGTTACTTTAGTAGGAGATGTGAACTACTAGTGTTCGGTAGCATCATTTGTTCTAGTTGAGTGCTTCCTAGGTGCTAGTTGGATAAGGGACTGAACCATACTAAGGCCAATAGCCTTTTGGTCTCAATCGAACAAACCGTCTTACCATTTACACGTGCTTCCATTTCAAAAGCCGTTCGATCGACACCACAAAATCTATAGATAAACGTGTATATGACACTCGTAGCATAGCAAAATTATGCCTATAAGATGGGATATGCATGTATATCCTTCTATAAGATGAGACATACATGTATATATCACGGATATAACACACATTATAAGATTGAAAATGCACTATTCATATATCTAGATAACATATGTGATTTTGAAATTGCATTTTGATGATTAATTTTTATTATACCTTATAGAAATAATTATTTCTAATAAGGTCTTAAATAAGAAATAATTTCAAAATATACAAGTGTAGTCCGTTTTCCAGTTACTACAGTGAGGACGAATCATCCCTATCTTCTTTTGGCTCCAATGCTAAACTGATTATATTGAAACCATCTAGACCTGTAATATATGACTAACATATAAATCATGGTATAGCTAAAAACTATCGTATTCTATACTACTAAGAGATTTTTAGGAACAAAATTAACAATTCTTCTTACTTAAACTACACTCATTGGTATGGCCAAAAAAAAATAAGAAACTACACTCGTTGGACTCATGTATGCATGATTCCATGGGGAACTCTTTTTTAAAACTTTAACATAAGAATTTCTTAAGTTGTTGATGTATCCTATGGACTAAAATGTGTCTTCAAGCACTTATCATTTTCTTGGACCATTGAAAGAATTATTAAAAAAGAACATGTTTAGTGCAAATGAAAAATTAATAGAGAATTTAGAAACATGAATAAATTTGTTTTTCTCCAAAAATTTATGTCTAGAGTATTTACAAAAGGTCTCAACCTTTATGCTACACTAATTTTTATTCTCAATAAAAATATTTCAAATCTTAAGACTTTTTCTATAAACACCATAACTCTATGTGTTTTGAGGAACTTTATTAGATGTCTTTTTGCCCTTTGTTACAATTAAGTCCTACAAAGTGTTTTCTTTTCAGCCTAAGACTCAACATCACATCTTTAGGTTTCCGTACCATAATGATATGGATTTTAAAAAAATCCACAAATAGTCTCGGACAAAAAAAATAATAAAGTTTTAGGCAGCTTCTTTAAATTTGTACTATAAGCACTCTTCAAGAAAGCACCTTTAGTGTAAATAATGAAGGTGTTATCTTAAACAATGCCTCCACTATAAGATCTACACAAACTCCACAAAACTTAGAAAAATAGCCATATTTTTACAAGTAAAATCAATTGAACATTACACTACAGCAAACTTGTGAAAAAAATTCATCATCCATATTCCATAACTCCTTGTACAAGTACTTTAAACCAACAGCATTTTCTAACACAAATCTTCCAGGCTCAACTCCAAACTCATCAAGTGTAAATCATGGAAAATGATAGAATGTTTAAACTAAATGTTAGAAAACAAAGTTCATTACAAAGCAAAATCAAAGAGTACAATTTTTTGTAGATAATAGAATTCATAAGCATAGAAGAAAATATTAAATTATAAATTAACATTGCCACCTACTACCCCTTTAGAGACCTCGAGCAATCCTTAACACAATAGATCACCAACCATGCTGTGGAAGTGTTGGCCCATCATCCTGAGCTACTGGTAGGCTAAAATCAATAGACTCAAGGGGCTAGACTGTATAGGGCACCTAAATTGTGAGAGTTGTGTCAATCCCTCACCCATGTAATGATCATTAGTTGCACACCTTTTTATGGTGCAAGTGGAGTTAGACCGAAAGGTGTTTCACACTCGCTATATAGAGTGCAGTACGATCCAGAGCCCAAAGTCGATGAATGTGGCACTGAAGAAGTATTATGCCATCCAAGAAATGTAGATGGAGCTTGCTAGACATATTGGTACTCCTACTTATCCTCCTCATCATCCCTCGCATCATGTCTCTTAATATGCCTCTCATCACCCTCTTCATCATTATCAGCTTCACCCTCCACCTGTGTGTCTAACTGAAACTTAGGATATAGATGATCGATGACTCCATGCTCATCCATTCTCTCTTCATCTCCATCCGCAATAGAGTGAACCCCTGGAATGTTAGAAGTTAACCGTATATGATGAAATTAATCAGCATGCAAAACATGGAGAAACACATGAAGTTAGTTTGTCGATAGCAAAATTATCTGTAAGAAGAATTTGGAAATCATAACTTAACAAGTGACCAAACTTAGATTTAGTATGGTTAACATACCGCCTGGTCACTCGCTCGAACTAATAGGCATAGTCTCGCTCAGTACTAAATGGAGCCTCGATAGGGACCAATCGATCTTATCTCCCATTTCACATTCCATGGTAGACAACATGATGCACAACCTAATTTGTTTGCACCCTACCTCTCAATTCAATATAATGTAAGTCTGGTTCAATATTCATAGCTACTAGAATTCTTTGGTATGCCTCAAATTGTTGCACAACATGGTCTAGAAAACAACACTACAATGTAAAAGCATATAAAAGGGACCGAAGTCATCCAAACATCAATACCAACTCAATAATATGGTGGAAGCTTACTTATAATCCCACTCGTGTAAGGCATCCACATAATCTGTTACATAGCATGAAATCCATCATTGCAAATTAACGTTATTCTTCAAGAAAAGAAAATAATGAGAAAGCAACGTACCTATTGAGAACCTAGCATATCAAATGCCTTCCTATATGTGAAAACCACGTGGGATGGGTAGCAGGTCATGTCATAGACAATCCGCCATCAAGCAATAAGGGATGGCCCATCAAGTATGGGAAGGTTGAAATCCATATTTATAATAACATTGCTGCTCCATTGATCTGAACAACACTGTCAAAAGATTCTCGACATAAATATTAGTACAACCAACTCAGGCATGCAACCCCTCAACTATATTAGCTAACCTATGTCATATCCTCCAATAAGGGTAATAACATAGCATGAACCAATAGTTTAGACTTGTCGACAAATATACATTCGCCCATGAGCTGGAGTATGTAGGCATGTGCATGCATAACAATCTCCAACTCATGGGTGAATGTATTTCTACATGTCGTACCCCCTTAGGAATAAGCCCTGATAATCTAATATATACTTTCCTCCATTCATTGGAGGTAGTACCCATTATTAACAGGCTATCAACAAGCAGTACAAGCTATAACTCCACATCCTATAGGGTAATAGTCATCTCCTCCTGTGATATGTGAAATGTATGTGTTTCTGATCTCCATCACTTAACTAGTGTAGTAATGAGATGCCAGCCAAGCTGAATGTATGGGAGGTAAGCAAGTCATATGAAGCCAACTTACTATAGATAATGCAAAATGCGCTCATCAATGGCCTTCCAACCTGCATGTCTTGAAGTCAATTCCCTATGTCTAACAACAAGTGTAATGGTTGAGGCCTAAAAAGAAAGATAACTTTAATTAAAGGTTTAACTTTATGCATTGGCAAACTTGATGGCTATGTAGTGGGAGGATTTCTTACCTCATCTCTCTGGACAAATGATGAGAAGTGCCTCTCCTACTGGATAGGCAAAGGATCAATAAGTCTTGGATCCATCTTACCTGCAAATATAAGGAAAAATGTTAGGACACGAATATAATACGAAATTAAATAACATAACATAAGCATATACATCACATCACATCACAAACACATATGTCAAGTGAATATATTTCAAACTTGCCCACACCATGTCTATCTCTATCTGGACAGCTGTAAAATCCTTAATTTTTCACAATCTGAATATGACAATTACCAAAAATATAACATGAACTTTTTGAAAAGTTTTAATAAAAAGTCGTAAAGATCACTCCTAATTTTTTTGTCATTTAAGAATATGAAAGTGTGAATAATTTGGTTATAGTTTGGAGATTATAACTCTTACTGACAAAATTCTGAGGTGCAAAATGTAACTTCCTTAACCTTAGAAAATCGACGATCGATAATGAGCCAATTGTTATGGATTCGAAAAATTTAAAAATACAGAACACCATCTTTACCCCAAAAAAGGTCTAGGGACTACAAGAAAGAAGTCACAAGAATATGAGGATTTCCTTAAAATCCTTCTAGAGATAAGTAATTCAAACCCCCTTTAACTATTGATTTCAGTTAGACAAATTAATGTTTGGTTGAAAACTGAAGAATAACAAATTTTGCACTTATGATTATGAAGAAAAGGGTAAGATGGCAAAAGATTGAAGTATAATGGTTTGGAAGAATATGTCAGGTTGGTAAAATCATTAGTAATCTTTAGAACCAGATTCTCAATCAAGAGATGACTATGGAAATAACCGATGTTGGTGGATTAGTGGATATTATGTTTGAAATTAATGTCCAAATGATTACAAAACGATTATGTTGAGGTTTAGACAAGCAAAGGAAGGTGAGAAACCGATCATCTCATGTTGGGATATTTATTCAGCTGATCAAAGTTATTTAATCAGAGAAAATTTTCAAATATAGTGACAATGAATAAAACCATAAAGAAAATCAGTACCCAATAAGTGTGATGAGACTCTTAATCTTTATGCTTATTTAGACATATCTGTTATGTAATTATTGTAATTTGTTGGAGAAAAGGATACTTATTTTGTAAAAAAAAATCATTTTAAGGTTTTAAGAGCTCATTTAGAAGATTTTATGATGATTAAAGTGAAATCAAGGCAAACTAATCAAGTTTAGATTAATTTTGCAAGAGGAACAAAGTTTCTTCTTTCATCCTCACTTTAGCATGGCCATGCTAAATGCCAGGGTTAAGGTCAGAAGCATTAGAGGTGATTAAGTTTTCAACCTTATCTCCAGCATTACTAGGGAAGAATGCCAAGGATGAAGTCATAATGCATCAGAGGTGAAAAAATTTTCAACCCCATCTGGATCCTGGCCATACTAATGCCCATGCTAACCTGGTTTATTTGAAATCTATAAATAACACTGTTTTCTTCCTTTAAAAGTTTTGGATCATTTTTTCAAAGCCTTAAGAGAGAAAACACATAGGAAAACATGAAGAATTTGTTGGAGCATCAATTGAAGATCTTAAAACATCAATTAAGGTTTATTCTTTTTATTTCCTCCAAATCTATTGTTCTTATTGTAAATTCTATAAAGGAGTAGAATCTTATACTCATCATCTTGTGAAACCCTAACCATGTGAATTGAATTGATTTTTTATTAATGAATGTTCATGCATTTATATCTATTCATGTGATTTAATTATCTTGTGATTAATTTCTACGCAAAATTAATTGCATGCTTGATTCTTTTTGGATTGAAAGAGGTCTCATTCAATGAGATATATCTTCAGAAATAGAGAAATTGTATATTTCACCTAGAGATGGGGGAATTACGATTTTCTGCTATAAGAATTCAATTCTTATTATAGGATCATGTACTTTCATGCAATCTTATGTGATGTTAGTGAGGGAGAGGTCTCCATTATCTCATGTAAGGTTAAAAATTGATTAACTCAATGGAGTAATTGATTTAATTGTCGAGATTCTACAGTGTAAAGTATGAATTATTCATTAATCAATCCATTATCAAAAGAATTTTAACATTTAAGGTGGATCAAGGTGGAGAGTATGTCTTGTGATTGAATTCATCTCTGAAAGCATACTTAGTTGATCTTAGGGCCTACTTTATCTTTTGTTTACTAGTTTAATTGTAGATTTCACTTCAAAACTTAGGCTAAATAGTAGAGAACCGATAATACTAGTACTTGTTTTCAAAATCCTTGGGGACAAAACCCTAAAATCTATGCTACATTGAATATGTACACTTGCCTAGCTCATATCATAGATTTCATTGGGTTTATAAATTTTAGAAATTGATACGATCGATAAACGCATATCAATACCTAATCAATTAAAGAGACCAGGTTTTGATCCATGTAATTATTACTTAGAAGTTATTAGGATTAACGTTAAGTACCAAGTTGTTGATCATTAGATTTTCATAAATATAGTTAGATCAATGTTATTCGCCAATGGATATATTTGGCTAGTGAATGGAAGATACTATGTCTATTTAGAGATATCCAAGCCATGATCTTGGTGATAGAGATAAGAAGTTCTTAAAATAATAAAGAGAAGAAAAAGTTAAGGTAAAGGGTAAGGAATACCCCCGAAACGGGTCATTGAAAGCAATGACTAGAATTAGACCATAAAACCCAAAAGTCATAAGATTATAACCGTAGTTCATGAAGTCCGAACCTCACTCGAGAAATCCTAAAATCCTAAATATTTTCTAGAATACCCTAAAAACCTTACGCAATATTTACAGATGTGAAACCCTAAAATTTTCAAAAGGTTTAGAAGTAAACCTTAGCATTAGTGACGAGATTAAAAACCTTAATGTACTTGTTCAATTAGAAACCCTAAATCTTGGACGCGAACCAGTAGACTTAATATACTTAGAATACAGGTCATACAAAAATTAGCCAACAAAACCTAGAGTCAATTACCTAAGAAAGTGTAAAATTATCGGCACAAACTACGTATCTAATAAATCATTTGGTACAACAAATGCTGTATTAAATGATTGTAATATCAGATAGCAAGTAGGTAAATCAAGAAACATAATAATATGATATTAATTAAATAAAGTAAATCGAAATCAAATAAGAAAATTAATTAGAATTTTAGTCAAGCAAATCAAACACATTGTGCACCCTAGAATTCGCATCGAAACTGAAATCCTAAAATGTATCAGATCAGATCCAAAAATACTAGATTGAATCAAATAAATATGATATCCCCAGAATACTGTTAGGTTAAACTGGAAACCTTAAAACTGATTCGAATTAATTCAAAACCCTAGAAACCCTAAACGACATCAAATAAAGATTCAATAACCTTAGGATATAAGATGAATTAGGTAAACCACGAAATCTTTAAAATAAGTCGTTTAACAAAAAAGGATCATCACCAAAACAATTCAAAATGTGATAGCTAATTTGTTCCAAAAAACCCCACTCTAAACAATTCATTTATCTTATCACTAAGATGCAAATCGAGACAATATATTTAAATAGTATTTAATAATAAAATAATTTCATATAATACAGTAATAATTTATTGAGTCTAAATTTCATTAGTTAAACCTGGTCACTAGTACACAAACAAGGATAACAAAACTGGATAACAATTAATAATTAAATAATAATATTAAATTATCTTTATAATATCATATACTAATTTATCGAATTGTAAAATCATCAGTTAAACAAATTTTTATATGTATCTTATTTTCTATCGATAAGAAAATTGTCACATCAATCATTTTATTTCACCTCCACCTTTTCTTTCACTCTACTTCTCAAGGAAGTTTACCACCTCTATAAATACTCTCCTTACACCACACATTTTCACTACTAACACTCCTTTCTTCCTTGATTTCTTTCTTTCTTTCTTCGCTCTCCCTATCCCTCTCCCTTTCTAGCGTCTCACATTCCATTTTTCCCTTTCTTGTTTCTTTCACTTTTCTCACTTAATTCACTTCTATAAATTCTCTCTCCCTCTCTCCATTTTCACACTTTACCTCTCCCACTTTAAAAACACATAAACATTCTCAAATACTAATCTATCACGCCCCGAAGGGTATCCTAAACGTGGCAGTCCACCGTACACAATATCAAAGCCTCGGAATGACCGCCTCAGTCATGCAAAGGCTTTCATACTATGTACAAGGCATCTTACACATAGAGGAGACACATTGGAGAGGTACATTTTATATTGATACAACTTGAGTAACAATGTAAAGGAAATACAATTCACTACACTTCAGATACAAATCACTATTCTTCAAATACAAGTCACTATACTTCAAATACAAATCATCAAAAGATTTCACTACATAATCTATTACAAAACATTTCACAAAAACTAGCTAATATCTTCAAGCATTCTTACTTCATGCTGAAATCCCGAAGTCATATTCGGCTCTAACCATCTCGGTCCCCACTTAGCATTCTTGAGATAACCTGTTCATTCAAACATCTATTGGGGTATAAGCTACACTAGCTTAGTGAGAGTTTCCTTAATTTCATACCATAACAAGCAAGTTATAATTCATCTATATGCTATACATGGACAAACACATGAGCAGACAAGCATATGACTTTCCGGTAGCCATAGGTGAATAGATTTACGCCCTCCATTCGGGTTAAGATGGTCCATACGACATGCAACCATAATTCCAATCTTGAGTGGGATGGTCCATAAGACATGCAACCATAATCCCAATCTCTTTCTCTTAGTTATACAACATCTGTTGTTTTATTGTTGTTTTATGTGCTTACCCCACATCCGTTAACTTAAGCGATCTCGTATCCTTAATGTTAATAAGGCCCCCTCACCTTCCGCTAATATACTTTTGTCCCACCAAAGTTATATCAGTAATGCAATGTGACTCAACATGTGATATGCATGCACAGTTTATTCATATAATCGTGGCATATTAATTATGTAGGTTAAGAGCGATCATATAGAATTTCAGACAATTCAAGTCTATGCTAACTCATACAATAATTTTACAACAAGTTTCACCTCGATATACTTATCATTCATTCAACCAAGATTATATCTTAACTCATCACAATTTTATCTTTTCCTAATTCTAGTGCAATAGCTATAACTCTTAGTAAAATTAATCCGGTGGTAGGGAATCGTCGATTTCGGGGTCACCTAAAAAGGAGGAAATAACATAATAATTATTTCATCACTTAACTAATCCAAACTATCTTATACAAACTATCAAATTCGTAATTCTCATCCTAAGTAGGAATTCCAACTTAAAACGGCCATAACTTGGTCATTTTAACTCAGAATTTAGCAAATTATATATCGATTTCTATCTATTTCGACAGATCTATCTAATTATAATATTATATTTAAGTTTTGAAAACTTGAAAGCTTCAAAAAGATCCGATCAGTTCTGATCAGTAGCGAAATTCAATTTCGAAAAGTAGTTTTGTGAATGTTTGTAATGTTTCTACTATCCAAACAAGTATACATGCAATATGAACAAGTTACTACCATAAATGATATGTCATGATATATATATATATATATATATACATGTTCTCGATGGTATTGAACAAAAGGAATTTTAGAAAACTTTTATTTATAGACTTTATGAAAAATTAACTTAGAAATGCTAGTTTTGTATTCTTGACCATCCTTACTTGTTTTTTTAGAAAAATTCCTTAATAAAATCTATTTATTCTTATTAAAATTAAGCCTTCATTATGTATATTCCCTAAGGCCTTTGTTTTTCCATAAAAACTCCCATTTTACATTTTGTAAACATGTTTTTAAAATTAGTTCATCCCAAAATCCGAATTTTGTAAAAATTATTTTTGAAGTGATTCATTTAAGTAAAAATCATTTTATATTTAGAAGATTAAGGCTCAACCATACCTAGCCACTAAGGACTTCATTTCTTTAATAAAAATTCTAATTTGAGTTTGAAAAGTAAGTGTTTTCATATAATTACTCCATTATTACGAATTTCTTAAAAAGACAAGCAATTCAAATTTTTCTACTTTATTTCTACAAATGCATCATGTATATATGTAATGCCTACAAGCTATTTTTATGAAGGTTATGAGATGATCTATCTATATGTATACATATAGTACCAAGAATTCTTTTGAAAACTTTTACTTTGCAAAACTTTAAATTTTACTAGACTTAAGAAAAATAGTTTTTCTTCTTATAAAATCATACTTGCTTTTATCAAAACTCAACCTTGATGACCTATATAACCATCACCTTCATTATTTCAATAAAAACCTTCATTTTGGGGTTAGAAAATAGATTTTATATAGGTGGTTTGCCTAAGTACGAATTTTACAAAATTTTAAGAATGAAAACATTGTTTAACTTATTCTTGGGAACCATTTGTTGTTCTAAGGTTATATTTTGATAAACCTCTCTTATCCTTGTCAAAACTTGGTCTTTATTATATATATTCCTTAAGACTTCCATTTTCCTATAAAAATTATCATTTTGGCATTTGGAAATAGGTGTTAAAATGGTGGCTGTTTTCAAATCCGAATTTTGAAAAATTCATTTGAGTATGTTTTCTTTGTAAAACTCATTTAGTCTTTCAAAAATCATTTCCTAATCAAACCTAACCCTTAAGGCTTCCACTTCTTTAATAAAAACCCTGTTTTTAAGTTCAAAAATGAGTTTTCAAAATTGGTCTTGGTTGAGATCCGAATTTACAAAATTTATTTTTGGACATATCTTTTGATAAAATCTATCTAAACTTATGAAAATTCATTCCTTACATAACCTATCTTAAGAGCCTTTCATATCTTAAATAAAAACTTCATTTTTGAGTTGGAAAACATGTTTTTAAACTATACCTTGGCCTAAATTCGAAAATGAAATTTTGTTTTGAAATTTAATCTTTGAAAATCATCTTTGAACCATATAAAATGAAGTCTTGATGATATATATACATTAAGCCTTCATTATCTCAAGTAAAAATTTCATTTTGACACTTGAAAAGTGTTTTTAAATAAGGGTCTTGCCTAAATACGAATTTCACCATTTTTGTTTGAGTTCAAAACCAAGATCTACACTTAATATGAACATAAATATAAAAGAAATCCATGGTGTAAAATATAAACTCATAGATCTAAACTTTACTCATCAAAATCATTCATTCATGTTATCTATTCCCTAAACCCTTCATTTTAAATGAAAAATACACGTTTTGAAGTTGAAAAATAACTTTTCTAAATATGGTTCCTTTTTTATCTGAATTTTCAAAAATGATTTTTGTTGAAAATAAAATAGATCTTGAGCTTTCTAAAACTTTCCTACTTTCATCATGCTACTATAAGTTATGTATGAACATAAAACAAAAGTCTAATGCATTTATGAACTCAAAACACTAGATATAGTTTATTATACTAGTTATAAATGCATGAACACTAAGATAGTTATGTGAATGATGAATATATGCATAAATCTTTAGCAATAACAAAATAATAACTCAAATAACAAGATCTAAAGTATAAACAAATATCAAAGCTACAAAAAGTTAGATCTACAAAATATAACTACTTTTAGTAAGAAAATAATAATGATACAAGATAATAATCATGGAGAAGAGGAGTGTTTCATTTTTGGCACCATCATCCTTAGCTTTTAAGCTTATAGAAGGTCATTTGATGCATGAAACTCTCACTATACTTTACCTATATCACCTATGGAAGCTTTGGATAAGATTTTTACCAAAGAATCTTGAAGAAATATGTGTGGGAGCTCATAGAAGAAATAGGGGCAGCTTGTGTTCTTGTAAGAACAAGAACAAAAGAAGAAAGAAAGAGAGGAAAAAGAGAGTATAGAGAGAGTAAATGAGATAGGATTTCAAAGGAACGACAAGAAATAAATGAGAGGCATTACATGGAGAGAGAGGAGTGTTTTAATTAAGAGAAAAAAAATAAAACAAGGGCAGCAATGAAAGGGGCTGCACATGAATATAAGAGGGAGAGAGGGAGGGAATTTGGTTGGATTTTGACTTGAAACTAAAATGTGTAATTAATGTGTATGTGTTGCTTCTTTAAGAAGGATTGGAATAGATTTATTTTAGTCAAATTGGGAGTAAATCAAAGGACAAGGGCAGCAAAAGAGGTCAAAATTTCTGCCAAGAAGTGATATATGAAGTGTAAAAAGATTGAAGTGAAAAAAAAGTGATATGTGAAAGGTATACTTAAAAATATGGATTGTAAGAGTACTTTCTTAATAAAATAAAATAAAAATAGAAAATTTATTCCAAATATTTGTAGCAGATTTTTATAATTAAAATAAGATAATTAATTAAATTTATTTTAGTGAATTATCAAATAAGTTACCGGTATGATCAAAATACGCGAATATGAGCTATAAATGATATTTTTATAACCTGAAAAATTCTAAAAATTTATTTTATGAAAATAAAAATATTTTTCAATTATTAAATTAATTTATTTTATTTTTAGTATCGGTTTTTAAACAGAACTGATCCCGTAAAAACTCGAAACTAACTAAATTTTAAAAAAATAAAATTTTCTATAATATATAAAATATTTATCTAAAGATATAAGGGTTTATAAGAATAATAAATTGTGTAATGAAATAGAAGTGAATAGAAAGCCTTATGAAAATACGAGTCTAAGGTATTAATAGTATATTTTATATCTCGAGCCCCGGGACACGCTTTTTGAAGTCTGTATCCGAACGGGTTCGAAATAGGTCAAAATTTTACTAGTCTGATATTTTTAAGCGATCTTATATTACTACGAGCTATTCTACACACTTAAACTATACCTCGCCTCTAGGGTTAAGGGCGCGAGATTGTCGGACTTAAACTATTGTATTCCACTTAGGGTTTTCAGTGATTTTCTAGTTTAGATTTTGCCAATTTAGAAACTGATATTTTATGTTTATACAACATATTTAATTTGAGAAATTTAGTTTTAAATTTTATTTTTATAAGTATTTAATATCTCTTAACGTTTTCGAATTCTTGAATTGAGTTTTATTTCCGAAAGTTTCATCGTTATTTATTTTTTAATAATTTATTTTTGGGTTCTATATTACCCGATTTTATAATTCAGAGTTAAGTATGAAATTTGTCTATGTAGTGGTCTTAGATTTGAAGTATGTTGAGTTCTTATTTTATTTATTTATTTTTTTAAGGATTCTTATTTTCCTCAAGATTGAGAAATTTCTGGATTCGTTCGTGATTTAGGACTAGTCGAAGTTTGGTTTTAATTGGGAGTAATTTTTAAGGTTTATTTTGAAGTTCATCTTGGAATTATTTACTGAAATTTTCCAGGGCTTACATCATCTATATTAAAATCATCATCTTGTGTATGAGTTAGACTCCATTTCCATACAAGTTATCCCGATGAAGCATCAAGCTAGGGAAGGAAATGTGTAGCATCATACTATGTTATTGTGTTTATAAAGTTTATACTCTTTACTTCTTGTAATCTAACCTAACTTTCTATATATGTATATGTACATATGTCTATCAGAGCATATTGCTCACTAATTTAATTTTGAAATTTATTCACTTTATGTTCCTTTCTTTCGTGTAATTTATTTCTTGCAAGTTTATTTTCGAGATTTGGCTATTTCAAGTCTTAAAAGACTAGTCCTAAATCTAGTCTTAGACTTGTCAATAATTAAGTCCTATGATGACTTGTCCACTTCAAGTCCCAGTGAGCCTTGTCTTAAATCTAAGACTCTCAGTCTAGTTTATGTTATTTAATTTCTTGCCAACAAATTTATTTCTTTATGTTTATTATTTAAGAATTTATTTTCTTTATATTCATGTACATAAAATGCTCATAGTGATGTTGCTATAATGTCAAAATGATTTTTAAACCTAAAAATGCAATAATGGCTAAAAGTCTCTAAATTTAAAATTAAGAGCAAGATGATGATCTTGCGATTATCATTATAATCATTTACTAATTTAGAGAGCCTAGCATAATATGGGAGATTATTAAGTTATGAGCCTCTATATATTGACGCTTTTTGTTATGTAAAATATTTTCTAAGATTCATTTTTAATGCATGTGAATCTTTTTACCAAAAGAAAAATTTGGAAAAAGAAAACCCATCCCCTAAATTTTCTATTAATGTCATGACATACAACAAGCAAATGGGATGTGGAACTCTGATTTTTCATTCCCAAACCAATGTGATCTTAATATTTACTAATGACAAAACCAAGAGACAAATCTTGCACCTATTTTCCTCAAACGTGCCAAGACCTAGGAAAAGATTTGAGAAAATACAACTTAAAGATTCTTTCTTAAAATCACATTTAAAAAATCAATGTTTTGCGAACTAAGTTTTCAAATGAAGATTGTTTATAAATGATACAAAGAGGAATTGGAAAAATACCACTTGTGTGTCTTTATTGAAACTTTGTTGTGATTTTATGTACAATTATAGAGACACTATAAAAGGCTAATTTCAATCAAGAACCTTATAATTAAGGAATAAATTAGTAATTTCGTTAATATGAGAAATATATGATTTCCTCCTATAAATGCTTAATATAGATAAGATAGATAACTCATGTCAATACTCCCCTCAAGTTGGTGCAAAGATATCTCGAATGCCCCACCTAAGCTATGAAAACTTTTGTTAGCAACAACCTTGGTAAGAATATCTGCTAATTGGTCTTCAAATTTGACAAAAGGAAATTGAATTATTTTTCCTTTAAGATTATGCTTAGTGAAATGTCGATCCACCTTAACATGCTTTATATGATCATGTTGTATAGGATTATGAGAAATGTCTATGGCTGCCTTATTATCACAAAACAACTTCATCTCAAATTTATGAGCAAAGCCAAATTCCGTTAGTAGCCTTTTAAGCCATAGAAGTTCACATAGTCCTTTAGACATACCTCTAAATTCTATCTCAACACTTTGCAGTGCCACAACCTTTTGTTTCTTACTCCTCCATATGACCAAGTTTCCACCTATAAATTTGAAGTAGCCTTACATGGATTTTCTATCAAGGACACTCCTTACCCAGTTTGCATCCGTATAACCAACAATGTCCAGATGACCATTTTTGCAGAACAACAGTCCTTTCCCTAGGGTAGATTTTAGGTATCAAGTATCTGCAAGACTACATTCATATGTTCTTCGTTAGGAAAATACATAAATTGGCTCACTACATTGACCGCATAAGCTATATCAGGGCAAGTATGTGACAAGTAAATCAGCTTCCCCACTAGTCTTTGGCATTGTTCTTTATTGGTTGGATCATGACCTGAATGTTCTCCTAATTTTTTATTCTGAACAATAGGTGCATCAACTGGCTTACAATCAATAAGCCTAACTTCACTTAACAAGTCTAGAACATACTTTCTTTGATAAAGGAATATACCTTGCTTTAATTTCCGTCTACCTCAATTCTAAGAAAGTATTTGAGTTCCTTTAGGCTTTTCATCTTAAATTCAGTAACAATTTATCTTGAAGTCTAGAAATTTCGTCCATGTCATTCCCTATGATAATCATGTCATCAACGTAGATTATTAATGCTGTTACCTGTTGTTACGCCCCAAAGGATACCCTAAACATACTAGTCTACCATACTCAATATTAAAGCTTAAGTATGATAACCTTAGTCATTCTTATAAGCTTCGATATTAGCTGTAAGGCATGCTTTCACAATTTTAGAGGACCATACTTTGAAATATGAAGCTTAAGATAGAATAACAAATTAAGATATTCATTCAATCATAAATAATTACAAGACTTACGGGCATTCTTCCGTCAAAATATGCTAAAGTCTATTACAATAAATTTTCCTATGAAGTCTACATCTAAGCTAAAATTAAACTTCATCTAAAATACCTTAACCAAAAAGGCAAATACCTGGGTACAAGGTCCCCGTGGTTTAACCATAAAACGTTAAACTGTAAGAGATATTTATAGAGGTATAAGCTAACAGGCTTAGTGAGAATTATTTCCATAATTAAATACTGGAGTAGTAAAATTCAAACAAGTTATTTAAGCATTCAAGTGAAATGCAATATACACGTGAGCAAGCAAGGCATATAGTTTTCTGGAACCATATGTTGAATGGATTTACGCCATCCATTCGAGGTTTGGTGATAATAAGTAATCACACATCGAGTCATCTTAGTTAATTCGTGCTTTCGATCATTATCGCCAAGCATATTAAGTCTACTCGTGTCGAGCCATGCTTTCGAATTACCGCCAAGCATTATTTTAATTCCTTGTCGCCAAGCATTCGCTTTCAATCATTGTCGCCAAGCATCACTTTCAACCACGTTACTATCCTTTCACCAAAGGATAATAACCCCATGCAATGTGACTCACTATGTGGTATGCATGAATCAATTTATTTAAGATATGATAGCATCATTATTGTCAATTTTAAAGTGATCATAGAATTTCAGACATATCAAGGTATATACAATGACAAGCAATCCTTTACAATCAATTCCCGCCTCGATATTCTTAGTGTTCTTTCATACAACTTTGCATACATAGCATTTGTCTTTCCATAATTCTAATGCATCTATACTACAAGCACAATCGAGTATACAATTTAAGGAAATAAACTCACGTTGCTATGGTGATACTTCTTCTAAATGGAAGAGTCGATCAAACAATCCACTTACTCAAAATAGTTTTTGAGATATGGATATTCTTCCTTGGGATCACCTAGTCAAGAAAAATACCTGTAACTAGTATTTCTTGATAACCCTCTTGAAATTTGACAAACTATGTCATAAGAACGTTAAAATTTGTGTAGAAGATAACTCTAACTTAAAATGGTCATAACTTGGTCATTTTAACTCAGAATTGTGCATATAATATACCGATTTCTACCTATTTGAAAAGATCTATCCATTTTTAAGATTATTTCTATGAAAAAAGGTCTTTTACATCAAAAAACATGGGTGACCAGATTCACGACGAAAATCTTATCCCAAAACCAATCGTTTCAAACATTCAAAAATCCTTTGATAATTACTTAGTTATCAATATAGATTGAAAAATTCCTTTTTATACATTCATAGCTCATATTTTATACATGTTCAAGTATTTGTTGTCCAACCAAAATTCTTCAGTAAAAAAACAATGTTAGTTAGAAGTTCGGAAAAATCATAATTTACAAGAAATCCTTTTGTAAATTCTTTAAAAATGAAGCTTTTGATTCTTTTGTTTTCAAAGAGTATTTTGTGTTTATCTCACTATTTTCTTTGGTGACTTTCCATAAAATAGAATTTCTCTATTTTTCTTTTTTTAAACTTCTAACACTAATGTCATTTTTCCTGTTAGTTTCCTATGTATTTCTTTTGACTATTATTTTGATCTTTTTAAATCTTAGTTTGAAAACTTACATTTCATTTTTATGGGGTTTCCTTTATACTATGTTTTTAAGAAAAAAAAATTGTAACAAAGAATCATCTTTCTTAAGTTTAGAAAATAACTCTATTACTACAATAATTATGGTTTTAGAAAAAGCCTTTCAAAATAGTGACAGTTCCAAGATTATAGTGAGTTATTCCTAAGGCTTTGAGAAAAAAATACATTCCTTTTATTAATTTAAAAACTCTAAATTTTATTTACAACTCTTGTTTGGTGACAAAAATTTCTTTTGCAAAAAGTATAGTTTAAACTTTGCGGTTTAGACAATAACCTTTATTTTACCTGAATATGAGAATAATAACAAGCAAAATTATAGCAGCAAAATAATATGTAAGACAACATAAGTCAAGTATTGAAAGTCTTAGCTTTGAATCAAGGCTCTCAGACTAAGAAATACACTAGTCCCTAAAAGAAAAGAAAAGAAAAAGGATATTGACTTGATGAGGACGAGTCTGAAATGAGAAATACTATTCTTAAAATAGCATGAAATAAATAAATTGCAAAGCATTAAAATAAATAAATAATAACTGAGGTTATATGCTCTAAAGAATATATATAGATACATAAATATATTTAGTTAGATATAAATAAGAAGTTAACATAATAACAACAATAATATGAGCAACGTAAAATAACAACATAAAAATATAGAAATGGATGTTCATAAACAAGAACAATACATGAACATAGCGTAGCTTCCATAACAATAAGTTTAGAAAACTCATACCATGGTCATATAAAGTTACATGACATGGTAGTAAAAATATGAAAAGAATTTTTACCTAAAGAGCATATGGGAGTAGTATGTGTAAATAGGTTTTGTGTATGAAGAAGAAGAAAGCTTGGGAGTATTTTGGGAGAGTAATGAGGAGAGTATTTGAGAGGAGATTTTGGCAGTAAATTTGTGGGTGGTAGATATGTGAATAAAGTGAAAGAGGATGGGGTATTTATAGGAAAATAAGGAGAGGAAGTTGTGTGATTAAAATAAAAAAATAAAAAAAATTAGAGAAAGAAGTGGGGGAGGGGCGCCAGCCATAGAGGAAGGAGAGAGAAGAAGAAAGCTTGGGAGTATTTTGGGAGAGTAATGAGAAGAGTATTTGAGAGGAGATTTTGGCAGTAAATTTGTGGGTGGTAGATATGTGAATAAAGTGAAAGAGGATGGGTATTTATAGGAAAATAAGGAGAGGAAGTTGTGTGATTAAAATAAAAAAATAAAAAAATTAGAGAAAGAAGTGGGGGAGGGGCGCCAGCCATAGAGGAAGGAGAGAGAAAATGTAACGCCCCAAGAATTTATTTCGATAATTAAATAACTTAAGATGCTACTGCCATATATAATACTCTAAAGTATTAAACGTTAAGGCTTTCTTTAAAAGATTTTATTTATGTTGGACATTGCTACTGAATTTATAGAATTGTGAAATCATTTAATTAGATTTTCAAGTATTGGATTTAGCAGCGGAAAAATAACTTTATAAAAACAATTAAATAAAACTCTACTCCCTTAAGAGTAAATCAATTTTCTAAGAAACAAAACTTTATAAAAATACTTATTAATCTACTCTTGGGGTAAATCTTCATTTACAAAACATATGGACATTAACAAGCCCCATTAAAAGAATTACAAATTTGTAAATAAATCCAATCTTCACTAAATAAAACAAAATAAAAGAAAAAATAGACAATCAATGGCCCTATCAAACTGCACTGCATCTCCTCGAGTCATCAGATTCATCCATCACCCGAATCAAACATCAAATCATCATCATCCATCATCATCAACTCAACATTATCAACAACAAGCAACACCTGTAAAAAGAACAACAATAACAATAATGAGCCGAAGCCCAAGTAACGCATTCACAAGTAATGTGGCACATGAACTTAAGTAAATGCAATGCAACAAACAACAAGTTATTATATTTTCTTTAAAGTAAACAAACAGCACAGGAGTATTCAAACTCCGGACAACGGGGATCGTAAGGGAACCTGAGTAATGATCACGACGCTCAGGGGGTTGATATAAGCAACCTAGATACTTATATCTCCAAGATGATATATTCTAAAACGAGAAATAATAGTCCTATCTAAGGTTCTCAACCGTTATCCGACTCTACTTAAACTCAATCCACAACATGAATATAGTTTATCATTCTCATAAACGTTGAACTAAATCATGGGATTTCTCTCCAAGTTTAAGTAAATGTTACACCGATACTAATAACCCCATTGACTATCTGTTGTACCACTTATGAAAGTCATATCTCAATGACTAGTGTGGCCTAAGCACCTAAAACTACTTTGCCCCAATCTGAGCAAGGTGCTACTCCCCGGACTGGATACTGAACTGCCATCTCAGGTTAGAAACGGATTTAAACGGCAAATAGACAACCAATTCAAACAATTATTAGGCCGAGTTTAAGTTCTTAGTCCATTTAAGATGCATATCCTAACAATCACCACACAAGTTATTGCGTACCTTGAATATGAAATCCAAACAGAGCCTTAGAAGGTATTTCAAAAGTTCGTCTCAAAAGATAAATTAGATCTCCATCACTGTTTCAAGAAATTAAACTCATATAAAAACTTAAGCTACTAATCCACTTATCTCAAAGTCATTTTATTAAAGCCCTATTTGATCATACACTAATTTGGAATCCCATTATGGCTGCGAAAATCGCCCCACCAAAATATGGATAGTTATCCTTTGTTTGTCAAAGTATTTCTTTTCTCTTTGATTATAGTATTTTATTACAAAAACATCAACAAAACATTCATATTTCAAAAAAAAAAAAATTCCTAAGCAAATAAACATTTGAAACAACATATTCACTATGTTAATCTAAGGTTATCCTATCTCATTAACTTAAACCAATTATCAACCATTAACTCCTTTTAACTGAATCCTAGCCAAATTGATCAGAGTTAGTCATTTAAGTCATTTACTAAGTCAAGTTGATTAAACTTAAACAATCTAACTCATTTTAGTTAATTCAAGTCCATTTAATCAAGTTGGACCTAGAATTATCAACTAAGTTCATTTTATAACTAACTTCTATGATTAATTCAACTATTTATTAAATCTACAAATCCACTTAATTCATGCTTAATTATATCAATTAACTCACATAACACATCAATTATCACTTATATATCTCAGTTTAGCTCAAAAAGATCCATTTCCTAAGGAAAAAACACATTTAATAAACAAAACATAAGTTTTTAACTTAGTTTGAAAAATACAACAGCCGAAAAGAACTAAAATTTAAGCATTAATACTTTCCAAATTTGTAAAAACTCAAAACATAAAAGTTTTAGATCTCATTTTAAGATTTTCAACACAACTTGAATCACCTCAATCAGAGGTCGGATGAAAAAATTAGGATAAAATTATGAAAATATGCCAAAGCTGCAAGGGACCCAATCACGCCTTCGATCTTGCCCGTGATTTGGAAAAATCATGTGATCAGAGCGTTTCACACCTCCTATCTCACCCATGATTTCCCCCTGACAACTCTGACAAATTTCCTTTGTTTCTACAACTTCATTTTATTAAGTTTTTACACATTCTACTTCAATCAAAATCTCATAAAAGCTATATACAACTCATATCAAGTCTAAACAACACTTCTACAATCCTCAACACCACCAAACACAACCAAACTACTTCAACAAATTCCAACCCCACTATTCATCATCTTTTTCCTCAAACCCAACCCCCAATAAACATTATATCAATAATTACATATGTAAACATCACTCTTACTCCAATTCAACATTAATTCATCAATTACAAATGTAAATAACAAGTAAACAAATATGAATTAAACTAGAAACTTATCTTCTTAAGAATACTTGAGCTTCCTTCTACACTTCTAGCTTTGATTCCTCTTCAACAATTACATATGTAAACATCACTCTTACTTCTTAACTTTGATTTCCACTTTTTACTTCTTGAATTTGAGATATGGGGAGATGAATTGAAGGAAAGCAAGAAGAAAAAGAAACAAGGAGAGAAATGGAAAGAGAGAAAATGAACGAAAGAAAAGAAAGAAGGATAGAGGCAGGGAAAGGAAAAATAAAAGGAAAGGATAAAGTTTATTTAGGATATTTTAGGATTTAAGTATAGGTTTAGAACTATCAGATCAATATCTATAGTTCTAAAAGTATTTAGAAGATGATTTCTGAACCAATAGATTAGAAAATAAGATATTAAAATACGAACTTAATTTAGGAATTTATTTTAGATGAAATGATATTAAATTTGAGTTCGAGTTTAAGAAATGATAGTTGTATAGAAGCAAATGAACTCAAATTTTATAAGGATCTAAGAATTGGAATTTAAGCTACAGATTGAGGGTTTAAGAATCCTCTAAACATTTTAATGACATGTTTAGAGATTTAGGGATCCAAAATCTCAATTTCAACTTAATTTACTACTATTATAATTATACCAATTTGCCTAATTATCCTATGGTTCATTTGATTCAATTAAATCTATCTAAACTCAATTTCTAATTTAGATGGATGTTTAGGGTGTTTCAGGAAGAGATGTGATATTTTGTATTTTTGTTAATTGAGTATAATAATATGTAAGATAGATGTGATATAAAGTATGTGGGAAAGTAAAAAAGTAAGAAAATAGGTATGTAGAGTGTAAGAGTAGATGGTAGAAAAAGTAAAGATAGATGAATAGTATAGAATAGTAATGAATAGTGTAATGTAAAGTAGATATGACTAATAAAATACCAGTTGTAAGATAATATGCATATAAATGCGATATTTGATATTTTTAGTTATCGAAAAAATATAAAACTGATATTTTTGAAAACCTTGTATTTTTACGAGTCTAATGGTATATTCGGAATATTTTTACTATTCTAAACCTCAGGACATGTTTTTTGAAAATTGTATTAGATCGGGTTCAAAACAAATTGCAGTTTGACTAATTTGATATTTTTAAGCTCTCTTATGTTATTATAAACTATTCTACCTACTAATCTCATATTTACTATCTTAAGGTTACGAACGCGGGATTGCCGAACTTAAACTGTTACGTCTAACTAAGATTTTGTTGACTTTAAGATTTTCGGTTGACCTTCTAAATAGGGTTAAGCTTAACCGATCGTAAAACTTTGGGGGTTTACACCTGTCCTTGTAGGTGCTTCAAAAAAGTGGTATCATATGAGTTACTTTTTTTGAAGCCATGTTTTTTCATGGCTCCAAATCAAGCTCGAGGTGATTGCTTTAATCTATATAAAGTCCATTGTAACTTACACACAACTTTCTTATTTGACTGTACATTGTGTCCTAGTGGAATATCCATATACACCTCTTCCTCTAGATCACCATGGAGGAAAGTCTTCTTTACATCAAATTGGTGAAGCGGTCAATCTAAATTTGTTGTTAATGACAATAGGACCCGTATTGTATTAAATTTCACTACTAGAGAAAATGTCTCTTGATAGTCTATTCCATATGTCTATGTATACCCTTTTCCCACAAGCATCATCTTATACCTTTGAATGGATCCATCTGCTTTATATTTAATGGAAAACACCCATTTACATCCAACAAACTTCTTCTCCTTCGACATCAGAACACGCTCCAATGCATTATTTTTTCTGCAGCGCATCCATTTCTTCTTTTATTGCTTGAGCCCACTTTAGATATGCTAAGGCTTCAGATACTCCACTTGGAACATTAGAAGAGTATAATTTATGCACAAAAGCTTTGAGAGGCTCAAATAGTCTTAGAGTACTCATATAGTTTGCAATCGGATACTTTGAATTTTTTCCTTCAAAATCCAAAGAGTATCGAGTTGGACGTTTGCCCCGATTATGTCTGAAAGGTAAATTGTAAGCTGAAGGAGTATTTAAATATTAAATAGGAGATGGAACTGAATAGCTTACCTCAGGATTATTCACAAGATCAGAAGAATGGGCATCTTCGTATATAGAGAGAGGGATTCTTTCAAGGGTTGTTTCATATTCAACATCCTGACTTGCGTCTTCATCATCTTTAAGCAAAGCAGCTCTATTCTCTGGTTTATTTGCTTCACCATCCATCTCTTTGCTTTCTCTAACCAATACCATGTCATTTTCCTTACTTGTCAAATCACAAGCACAATATTGTTGGTTACGTTTGGTTTTTAGATACCTATTCTGCTCTTTATGTCTCATCTCCCCTTAAAGAGTAGAATTGGATGTTTATGGGGAGAAGAAGGGTTCAAACTCCAAAAATGTTACATCCATAGTGACATATGTGCGCATGGTGATAGGGTCATAGCAATGGTATCCCTTTTTTGTGTAGTATAACCCAAAAAAAATATAGCAGATTGTGCAAGGGTCAAGTTTAGTGTGCTGATTTTTATGGAGAAGAATAAAAGCCACACAACCAAATGTGCACGGAGGAAGTAGCAACATAGATGGTAGAGTAATATGCTCGGATAGTAACTGTAATGGAGTTTTGCAATCCAACACTTTTGATGGCATTGTGTTTAATAAGTAAATTAATGTAGTAACTGCATTAGCCCAATATTTACTTGACACATTTGCTTTGATCAATAATGAGTGGACTATTTCCAATATATGCCTATTCTTTTGTTTAGGCACACCATATTTATTGTGGCATTTGTGCACATGATGTTTCATAGAGAAGGCCATTCTTTTGGAAGTAATCTTGGAAAATACAATTAACATATTCATCACCATTGTCAAATATGAGAATTTGTAACTTTGTAGAAAATTGAGTCTGAATCATAACATGAAATGTTTTAAACACATCAAATACCTCATCTTAATGTTTCAACGAGTACAATCAAGTCATCCTAGTGTAGTCATCCACTAAAGTTACAAACCAATGATAACCAAGAGCAATAGTAATTGGGGATGGTCTCCAGACATCAAAATGAATCAAAGCAAAAAGAATAGTATTTTTATTTGAATTACTTGGAAATGATACATGATGATTCTTAACTAAAACGCAGGTATCACATTTCAAGTCTGAATTATGCAAACTGGAAAATAAATTAGTCAATGAGTATTTCGTGTAATTAAATGATGGATGTCCTAAGTGATGGTGCCATAACCAAATCCATTTCATCTTTACATTTCCCAAGTGACATATGTTACTAGTATGACCAAAACTAAAGTCATCAATGTAATATAACTCCTCTCTCTTAGTACTATGCCCAATGATCTCCTTAGTGTAAATATCCTAAAGCAGAAAAAAAAAAAAAAAAAAGTAACATGCATTAGTGCAACACAATTGAGTTCTTCAGTTACTTGACCGACCGACATCAATTTATGTGAACGAGATGGGACTAGTAAAGTATGGGACAAAGAGAGAGAATGAGTTAAAGCTACAATTCCAACTCCAATAATTGGGAACATTCTCTACATTAGTTCGTTGAGGCTTTGTAATCTCAACAAAATCTTCAGGAGAAAATGTCATGTGGTCAGTTGCGCCTGAGTCCACTATCCATTCACTGCACTTACCTTGGTTAGAAGTCAACAAAGCATAGCTATTGTTTTCTTGTGGAAAATTACCTTGATCTGTAGTAAAGGTCTACTCATTTGTGGGCTCAATTTCAAAAATAAGAGATAACGAAGGTTCTGCATTTACTAAAGCTATCCATCATGTGTTACTGGCCTCTCGTTGCTTAAGTGCTTTAAGTTTATTCCACCATTCAGGATACCCGTGTAACTTCAAGCAAGTTTCATGTGTATGTTTCATATTACCACAATGAGTGCAACTTCCTCCCTCTATTTGTCCTTTGGATTTGGTACCTACATTTATTTTTCCACCATTCATAGATGAAGCTCCTATTTTTTATATCTAAAGTATAGGACTGTTGATATCCTCTTCTGTTCCCTTTTGAAGCCATAACAACACCTATAATAGTTTTAATACTTGTCAACATTACTACTTGTCTGATATCCTCTCTTCTAACATGAGCATATGCTTGTTCAACTGTAGGAAATGATCAAATCTGAAGCGCATCACTTTGAATCTTGTCTAGTCGAATCATCCAATCCATCCACAACCTATAGGATTACATTGTACTTTTGTATATCACCCGCACATTCCATTAGATTTAGGCAACAAAAATCAATTTCCCTCCATAAGACTTGAAGGGCATTATAATATGATTCAATGGATCCCCCTACCTATCTCAATGTAGTCACACGTTTCTTCAAATGATACAATTAAGAAGTATCAGTTCCATCGAAATAAGTTATAACAATTTCATCCCGTACCTATCTTGCTGTAGGGAAATGAATGAAGTTGTTAATTAGTAATAGATCCATGGAGTTGATTATCCACCCCTTCATAATTGCATTTTTGGTGAGCCATTTCTGAAAGTAGGATGTGTCAGTTTTGGTTGTGGTAAGTCTCCATTAATGTATCCCAATTTGTCTTTCCCTGAGATACACATCTCCATAACTTGGGGCCATAACGCATAATTTATTCCATCTAATTTGATGCCATTAGTGCAACAGAAGTATCATATATTGTTGTTTGGATTGGGATTTGTGTTCAGGTTAAAGCTCGTGTTAAATCTTCAAGAGTAGCAGCATGCTCTTTATTTTCCACAATGCTACCAAGTTCTTCCATGAGTTCTGATCTTTTTTTGGATTCAAATATGAGTTTTCTTTCTTGGTTTTTCAAGATTTCTTTGGATCATTGCTTTGATACCATGATACAAAGAGGAATTGGAAAAATATCACTTTTATATCTTTATTGAAACTTTGTTGTGCTTTTATGTACAATCACAAAAGACATTATAAAGGGCTAATTTCAATTAAGAATCCCATAATTAAGGAATACAATCAAGAATACTATAATTAAGGAATAAATAAGTAATTTCCTTAATATGAGAAATATACATGATTTCCTCTTATAAATGCTTGATATAGATAAGATAGACAGCTCATGCCAACAATAAAATCCTTCAGAGGATTGAAACTTTCAAAGGAATAAAATAAGTATAGAACCTCATTTTCAAGTTGAATCACTTATTTATAAATTCTAAGAAATGAAATCCTATTACAAAGTTTCAAAGTTCATTACCCATGAATCTAAGTTTTCTAACTTCTTTACAAATGTCATCTTGATAAAAATTCTAACTAAGCAACATCACCAAGATTATGCATGTATTATGAACTATTAAATTTCAATTATGTTTAAATATAAAAATAATAAATATACATGCCATAGAGAGGCTATATAGGAAGAAACTCGGTAAAAGTGTCGAAATGGAGTTTAAATGCAAGTAGGGGCATAATTTAACCTTGATGATTCGAAGACCTATATGACCTTAAATATTTGAAATAATCTTATAAATGGATAGAGCATTCAACATAGGCAGAAATCAACTACTCATACGTGAAAATCAAAGTTACAATGAGTTAGTTATTACCGTTTTAAAGTTCAAACTAGGTAACTGGGAACTATAGTGAGAACAGTAACCGTAGAAGTAGGAATTTAGATGGATTTGATCCTAAATACTCACTTTGGGTTTTTCCTCGTTTAGGTGACGAGGACCTCGAAGCCACGTTCCCCAAGGATCACTTCGACTAAAGATTGCACTATAGACAAGTGAGTTTTTCCTTATTCCATTACCTTACATGTACTTGTAACTAATTGAACTAGTTTGAAAAAAAAAAAAAAAGAGAGAGAGATAAAATGGATACGTATGAGGATTCATAGGTTATATATATGATTCTATGTGATAAAGTGAAAGTTAAGCACATTGCAACCTCAAATTGTTTGTTTAAGTGCTTTGATTACTTATATGCACGATTGTTTGGTGATTATTAAATTGTTTAATCTCCTTTTGTCCCCCCTCCCCCTTAAAAAAAATGCACCTTAATAAAGGTTTATCTTAAGAAAAAGAAATGTTCATGCATTGCATTCGTCGAGCCTTTTTTTTTTTTTTTGTTACAGCTCTCACGCGTGGGACCAGAGACTAGAAGTGATGGCAAGAAGGAGCTGAAAAGGCTATTAAAATTGATGGCTAGTAAAAGCGAGAAAGTCTACTAAAATTGGTGGTCATATGGGCTTGTAACTTTTCCTTAACCCTCGACACCAAGGGTGTAAATCTATTCTATATATGGTCTCTAAGTAATTATATATACTTGTGTGCTCATGTATTTGTTGCATAACATGCATAGCATATACTTGAAACTAAAATAACTTGCTTGTTTGGTTTTTATGGTATATTTGAATGAAATATCTCAATAAGCTGGATGTAGCTTACCCCTCAAGAGTTTGTTTTTGCAAGAAAAATAAAAAACCAAGATTAGGATTGGATTCAAGCATAGAGCGCAGTAAAGGTCAAGCTAAGATAGTTAGAGGACTTGAAAGCTTATACAGACATAGTTGAGAGAAATATTTAAAATGTGATTTCTTTTTCCTAAAATTCCTTCTCCTTTTAGTAATTTCTAAGTAGTTAGAAGATAAACTCAAGATTACCTAATCTTATATTTTAGTAGGATATCCGATTTTCTACGGTCCTTGTGATTTGTGAAATTATCAGTATCTAAACTATTTTCTTGATAAATGTATATACGTATTAATAAATTGGAGTCCTAAAAACTCTCACTTGTAAGATGGTCCTCATATTATGGATGCACACATGATATGATGGTTTTAGGGCAATCATACTATGCCCCCTATTAGGGTCATGATAATAGTTCCACTTGTTATGCCCTTCCCGATTGCATAAACTACATGTTATTTTGTCAACTTGTTCTCTATAGTCTATTTCCATTTTATATCACTTACTCCTAAACTTGCCTTTTAGGCATGCAATTTCTGGATTGAGGATTAAGTAAGGAAAGTTAGCTAGGGTAGACCAGTCCAAATCATCACCAAGTGGGCATAAAAGGGATTGAGAGCATAGGATTTCATTCATCCATCCATACCATGACCCCACAAATGGAGTCCAGTCTACATTGGAATGCCATGCTGTTACCATTGCACGTGAACATGGTATTTGGTATATTTGCCATTTGTTGTAAGTGCAGGTTTGTTTTGTATAGTCCACAATATGTGTATATCCTCCTCCCTTCAGATGACCTTTCTACCATCGAGTGTCAGTTCATACCTCAAATAGTCTAGTACTTCTATTGAAACTAGTAACCTAATGCGAGCTGGCCTTATGGGACCACAAATCCAACTTCTTCTTTGTGTATGGCGTGAAGATCTCTTTACCCTTTATGGCATTCATTGCAGCTTCAAGTCTCTCTTACTGGTAATGACCTAATTATAGAATATTTTCTTTATCACGGTCGTTACTGGTAAGCCCCTCGCACCCTTGAGAACAAAATTGTACGTTTCTGGCATATTGCTTATCATGTATCCAAAACAGTAAAACCTATCAAACGCAATAGTCCATTCCTTCTTGCACAAGCCCAGCTCGCTATATGAGTTATTCTTATTAATCTACTCAATTGCTTCTTGGTCAATGTATTTTCCTAGCTTCATATACATTTTAAACTTTTGGGGTTATGCTTGAAATGTAACATATGTTACCAAGTTTTTGCACCTCTAATTTTTATGCAATTTGTTGAAATTGTTATTTATGTGATGGATGCAAAATCAATGCATTGCAAAAGGTAGCTGCTACCATTTGATCTCTCATTCATTACCCAACAATGCCAACTCTGCTATCTGAAATAAGGTCCTTTATGTCTTATAACTCCTCGTTTTGGTTTCATTAAAACCAAGACCATGTAGCCAAGACTTAGAAGGTGCAAGGCAAAAGGCAAGGGGTAGAATGTGATTGGTCCCATCTATAGTACATGCCACGAGCAAGGCATGCTTGTATTTGTCATATTAAAATGTATCATTGTCACACCCCAAAGGGTACCCTAAATGCGACAGTCCACCACACCGATATTTAAACTTAAGTATGACATCCTTAGTCATCCCATAAGTTTACATATCGAGTGTAAGGTGTACTCACACAACTTTTAGGATCACACTTTGATTCGAGTAGTCTTAAGAAAGCATACATAGCATTAAGAATATAAATCACAACAAGATAAATAGTTAAACTTTACAAAAGCCAAGGGGGCATACCCCGCCAAAATAATAGGAGTCTACATCGTTTAGCTCCAATTACATATATATGAATCTACATTAAAGAGATTTTCCTAGAAGTCCACGCCTATACTAGGTCCCGACTTCCTCAAAAGCTCTTTAATCCAATGTGTAAACCTGCACAAAGTGTCCTCTCGGAACATCCAAAAATAGGAACACTGCAACAAAAACTATTGGGGTATAAGCTAATTGCTTAGTGAGATTCATTTTCCAAGTAACATACTCGACCAAGCTAAAATATCTATACAAGCAAGTTATAATTAAGCAACCATATGAATGCACAAGCAAATGAGCAAGCAAGCATATAACTTTCCGGTAGTCATATGTGAATGATTTACGCCCTCCACTCGGGGTTTGGGGTAGTTCATAAGTCATGCAACTACAATTCCAAAGTTGGTCCATAAGACATGCAACCACAATTTAATGTTGGTCCATAAGTCATGCAACCATAGTTTCATTATGGGGTGGTCCATAAGTCATGCAACCCTAGTCCCCTTCATTAAAGACCCGCTGCCTCCCAAATACACCTTTGTCCCACCAAAGGCATACTCGACAATGATATGTGACTCACTACGTGATATGCATGTACAATTTATTCATATAATCATGGTATATTAATTAGATAATTTAAAAGTGACCATACAGATTTCAGACACTCCAAATCTATACTAGCTCATACAAGGTTATTGCAACAAAGCTTGCCTCGATATACTTATCGTTCATTCATGCAAGTTTAGATCACCATTCAATCACAATTTTATCTTTTCCTAAGTCTAATGCCACTACTACTACAAGCACATCCAAGAGCATAATTAATTGAGAAATGAACTCACTTGTCCATGTAGTGAAATCCACTAGTCGTAATAGTCCTCGGGAAGTGGTAACCCGTCCTCCAATTCACCTAAGTACAAGGAATACCCTCAATGAGTATCTCTTATGAAGTTCTATTAAACTTAACAATTTTATTTACTAAGTTCGTCAATTTCCGCCTAGGTTGAATCCTTAACTTAAAAAGGTCATATCTAACTCATTTTAACTCGGAATTAGCTTATAATATACCGATTTATACCTACTTCGAAAGAGCTATCTATTTCTAAAGTTAATTCAAACATTTAAGGTCATTTAGGGTCGGAAACATACTGTACAGTAGGGTTGCGAAAATCCAAGATTTGAGCCTTTGTGAAAAATTGCCATATCTACTCTATTTAACTACTTAGACCAACTTATTTTAGTCCTAAACTTGCAAGGAGATTCTCAAAACAAAATTAAGAGATTACACACTTATCTAATCCCAAACATAAAGTTCAAATGAAACTTCTAAGAATCCATTTTCATAAAACCGAAATTTACAAGTTGAAACTCATTGTCTTGTTTTGAGTAATTCCTTTACTAAAACTTACTTAGTTCAATGAAAATAATTTTCCTATATTATATATCATCAAAGCATTCCATTTTCAATATAAAATACTTGTTTTGAGATCTAAAAGAAGGTTTTAAAATTGGTCTCCCCATAATTACGAATTTCCTCTTTGAAGTTTACAATGAAGACAAGACCTAAATTTTGTCTTTTACAAAACACTTGATTTAAGCAATACCTTTTAGGAAAACTCATTTAAACTTATGAAAATTCATTCCTTAAGATATCTATACCAAGAGCCCTTTATATTTTTGTCTAAATCTTCATTTTAAAGTTGAATGATGGGTTCCAAAAATGGGTCTTGGTCTAGATCCGAATTTTCATAAATTTATTTTGAACATATCTCTTGAGAAAATTCATCAAAACTCATGAAAAACAACCCATTACATATTATATCTTAAGAACCCTTCATTTCTTGAATAAAATCCTCATTTTTGAGTTGGAAAACATGTTTTTATTTTAGATCTTTGTCTTGATCCGAAAATACAATTTTTGTTTTTGAAAATAAACTTTGAAAATCAACTTTGATTCTTGTAAGATGAAGTCTTGATGATATACATCCATCAAACCTTCATTTTCTTAACAAAAACTTCCATTTTAAGACTTGAAAGGGGTTTTTAAAATGGTGCCTTGACAAGTTACGAATTTTACTTTTTCATTCAAACTCAAATCTAAGATCTACTCAATATCAACCATGAAACATAAGAAAAACTTGGTAGTAGGCCTTAAACTTCTAGATCTACACATAAACATAACTAAAGCTTGTAAAACTCTAGATCTACAAGTTATCACAAAAAAAGAAGATAAACAAGCCTTCAAGATAACAAAAATACTAAGAACAAAAGAGATCATCATCTAGAGGAGTGTTTCAATCTTGGCATCATCATCCATAGCTTTTAAGCTTGTGGAATGTCCTTTGATGCATGAAACATCCATAATATCATCCTATAACATCTTATGAGAGCTAAAAGAGATGATTACCTCAAATATTTGCAAGAAATATATGTGGAAGCAAGGAAAGAAAATGGTGGCAGCTTGTTCTAAGAAGACAAGCAAGAAGAAGAGAAAAGAAGGGAAAAAGAGAGAGGAAAAATATAGGGTTTAAAGTGAAAGAGGGAAGGAATGAGATGTTTAATAGAGATAAAGTGTGTTAAATAATTAAAAAAAAAAAACAGCAGCTGCAGGGGAGGGGGGGGGGGGGGGGGGGGTGATTTCTAGTGTGGGGGGTGTGGTGTGTGTGGTTTGATTTCCAATTTGTATTTTTGAAAGTGTAACTAGTTGCTTCCATTTCTAACTAAAATAGACTTTAAAATATCAAATAAATAATTAAAAATAATGAAAAGTGGCTAATTTATGGGGAATGGTCAGCTGCCATTTTGGGAAATGGAGTGTAAGAAAAAGCAAAAGAAGACATAATAATGTGTAGTAATGATAATGATGTGTACTTAAGGTATGGGTTGATAAAGTGGCTTTTTGACAAAAAATATATAAAATAAATTAAGAAAATATTTATTTAAGTGGCAGAATTTTTATGATTTAAATAAAATAATCAATTAAATTATTTTTAGAAATTTAACAATTAAGTTACCGGTAAGAGTAAAATAAGCTTATATGAGCTATAACTGATATTTTTAAAATCCGAAAAATTATAAACTTGATATTTTTGAAATCCTTATAAAAATACGAGTCTAAAAATATTAAAGATATATTTTTAATTTTCCGAGCCCCGGACACGCTTTCCAAAGCAGTATCCAAACGGGTTCGAAATAAGCTGAAAATAAACCAATCTGATATTTTTAATAAATCAAATATTATTACGGACTATTCTAAACACTTTAATTATTTTTCAACTCCTCGATCTACGAACTCGGGTTTACAGGATCTAAACTGTAGGGTTTTACTCAAGATCCGTTGACTTAAGGTTTCTGGTAGACTTTCCGGCTTAAGGTTTCGGGCTTAGAAAACAGGGGTTTACAATCATCAATGCAAACAATTGGCCTATAGTGCTTAAAAGCCTCCACACAAGTGCTAAAAGTCCCAAAAGCCCACTTGAAATATGCCCCATCTGGTTGAGGTGATCTTGTCCAACCCTATTCTACTAGCAATCCCGAATTGCTTACCTTAATTGCATAGACATGCGTTGAGAGTTTGTTGTAAGATTTCACCCAGTCACCATATAAAATAGTTATTACCTTTCTCTTACATTTTCATATTCTTTTACGAGATACCATAAACCCATATATAATCAAGCAATGGGACCTAAGCTCTTGATCTTTGTAATTAGGATTTTTTTTAACAAACCTGATAAATTATCGATATAAGATAAGTCTATATGGAAGTGCTCTTGTCCAATTATTGGATTAGTACACAAATAAGGGCCATCAAGTCTTGTTATTACAAAAAAAAACCTTCCGATTTTTTCTTCCAAGCCCCTATCCTTCATGAACAACCTTGATCACTTTTTATGTAATGACCCATCCACAAACTATTCTTTGATTTATCAACGCGGAAATTGCATCATTTTTTTTTTTTCGATGGAAAACTTTTACAACTAAATTAGATCATATTTTGTGTTAAACATCATACCCCTGGCTAGGTCTTGGCTATCACAAAGATTACTGCTCATCATGCTCACATCATCTTCCCATATAACTGTTACAATATCTATCCACATTAAAATAAGGAATTGCATCCCTTTCCATTGTCTGGCTTGGCATCGCTTCTTGAGGCATTGAGCATTAAGGGACAATCAAGTCTCCCTGAACCTCTTTCGTCACTTCATCCTCTTCTTCTTCGCTTCCCTTATCTTCCACAGGTTCTCCATTTTCATCAGCATGGTAATATCCATCCTAATGGTCATCTTCTACCCCAAAGTTAAATACTGATGCCACTTCCTTCTCAACTCTTTTCTCAAAATCTAACAATGACTCATTCATTGGCATAGGTTCATATTCTTCCTAATACATAGGTGAACATGGTACCACTGCTTGGTCTTGTGGAGGTACACTAGCAGATGTTCTAGGTTGAAAATGTGGGTATCCTAACATTTGTCTGTTGCTTAAATTCATTGGATCCATAGTTGGGAGTGTTCAAAGGCACTTCTCCATGAGTGAGGGTAGAGGGGTAATTAACATAACATGCAACCCATGGGTAGTGCTTGACCGAGTAGTGGTGGTCACCAATATCTATTGAATTAACTTAGCACCCAACTCCATAGCCATTGAAATTAGATCCCAAACACTGTCAATATCCACGGTTGGCATTAACATGTAGACAACCCCATGGCTCATGTAATGGGTGTGTCTATGTATTATCTCTACTCCAACATCATTTGGATCAACACCAATCTTCTCACATATCACCTCCTTAAATTGTTGAAAATTCGTATCAGTTCTCACCTTCGTCTTCTCAATGTGAGGCCTATCATATTGTGGCCCATGACTTCCATCCCATGACTTCCATTCACAATATTTTCATTCACATAGATGATAAACCTTGTATAGTTAGCCATCTCAAACCTATCGATAGCAAAATACAAATGTTAGATGGTAACAACTTAAGCATCAACGATGCATACTCTGGAATGTTTAATTTTATCTAATAGACTAAGCTTAAACAATTGGGGTATTTAAACGAGCACCGACTAAGCATCCATACTTTTTTTTATAGAAACAACAGGGATCAACCAATACAATTACATAAACATCACCAACAACCCATACACTACTTTTATTGCACATAACGTTTCAAAATTATCAACCAAATCATACTAATCGGGCAAAAACACACATGCAATTATTTTGGATGTTTCACATGAAATTGAGTAAGGCAGCAACATTAAAAAATAAAAATAATAATAATAATAATAATAAAATAATGGAATAACACAGTACTTGAGGTCAGGATACAAATCCAATGATTAAAATGTCCGATTTAGTGTTGGAAGATAGTGCTCTATAACAGGCCGGCGGGGGGAGGGTTTGAAGAAGGAGAGTCTGCTATGAGAGAAGAGTGTTTGTGGTGATAATGGGTGTTGTCATGAAAAGAATTTTGAAAGTGTAGTGAAAGTACGGTTCAAGATAGTGCCTTCATTATTTACACTAAAGGAGCTGTCCAAGAAAGTACCTATAGTATAAATTTATAGGAGTTGTTCTTTCTTCACTAGCCTAGAACTGTTTTTTCTTCTTCTTTTTTCATCTAAGCCTATTTGTAGAATTTTTTAAAATCCGTACCATTATGTTACGGAAACCCACATCTTTTGTTGTGGAGTTTTTTCTCAACAATTATTTTAATCAATCTTCGATCGACACAAGCATGGTTTGCATGATTGTGAATGATATTAGCTAAGTAATCCTAAAGCGAATCTTTGTTTCGGTAACTAATATCCGAGAGTGAGAGCGGCCGTTATCTTTCTTGCTATCAGTGCACAAAACCCAAAAAGGGATTGAGAATCGATGATCAAATTCATCCCATTTCTCGTGATGCAACATCCATCCCGTCGTTATCAAGTTTAGCCATGTCAAAACACTGTAGGATCTATCCATTTGGCGTTACTGTGTTCTAAAAGGTCATCCACCTCTTTGGCTACATCTGTCGTCAAATCCTGAATGATTAAATGACCGAGAACTCTGTTCCTCGTTTATTTATTTATTTATTCATTGGTGCAATTGTTGCGCTTATAATTATTCGTCCTTTTCTTTTTACGAATTTTATTTTCACTTGTTTAACTTTAGACTTTGTTTTAATTGAGGATTCATCTAACAAGGTGTATGGTGAAGAAAATGATAACGATATTTGCCCACCTGTAAAAGATACTCACTGACTCAGTGGTGAAAAAATGCATATGCACGCTTGGACAAGCATAAATAAATGAAGCTTGGAATGCTTTCTAAAATTTGGGGCTTACCTGTTCAATTAAGACTACAGAGGTTCGTTTGGTCAACTTTTGAACTCCCGGGGAATCATATTCTCCCTTGAATTTTAATTCAATTGCTGGCTATTGTTTGTATACGTACCATCAACTCAACATATAACATCAGTATCCCTCTCTATATATATAGATAAGGTTGCTTGATTATATGCTTGCAATTATTTGGCTGAAAATAATATGAAAACTTGTATCTTTTGCAACACCTTTCGTTTGCTGAGTCTAGCTAAGGCCGTACACATGCTATTGGTGCAATTGAATGGAAGCTTCTACTCAACTATCCAAGCTGGAATTAAATACTATTCGCAGGTTGAGGTGCAAGTGCAAAATGCTACCAAACAAAACAAATTTCAGCCATTCCACACCTTGAAAACAACCTCAGATATTAATTTTGATTCTTTTTTCCCTTTTTTTTTTTTCTCTACAAAAAAATGTACATGATTCCAAATTTAAGCAAGTACCACAAATGTAGGCACAAAAGCAAACACGTGCTAAGATAAGCAATTACGGCGCGGCAGCGGCAGGGGTGGGGGGAAAGAAATTCAATTGGAAAAAAAAATGCGTTAGTAAACAAGACATGAAAATGTAAAAAAACGTTTTATGCTACATACTACCCGCTCTTCCCGGTGTGGATTTCTTTACTTTTGCCATATCAACAAGGTCCCCAAATAGCTTGTCTTCTGGCTTTGAAGAAGCTTTCATTGGTGGCACATAGGACAATGTGGATGCCTCCAGAGAAGATTTTTTCAACCCACTGTCATCTCTAATAGAAAGTCCATACATCCGCTGATCAAGGTACTGTGGCACTTGTTGGCCATAACCATAACCCACCGCTTGGCCACCATACATTTGCTGGGGATACATGTACCCCATGTGACCCGCATGCATTTGCTGTGGAGCCATACCCATATAAACACCACCTTGGATTTGTTGAGGGGGTAATCCTACCATTTGATTAGGCTGCATGTACTGGTTATTCATTACAGGGAATTGGCCAGCTCCAACTGGTTGATAGTACATACCAGCTTGCTCGTTCATCATAGGTTGAAACATTTGTGGAAGCATTCCGCTGGATGCAGGCTGTAAATGAGTAGCTGCCACCTGATTCGGTTGCATTTGTTGTGGCAATTGAGCACCTTCTGCATCACTAGTTTCGGCTGGTGCAGCCTCCCAAGGTGGAGGTGGCAGTGAACTAGTTGGAGGACCTGCAAAAAGTATGTATCTAACTATCAGCAAGATACAATGGCTGGAAAAAGATTTAAAAAAGTGAGGTGAACAGCAGCTTCTAGATTGTTAATTTAGGAAAACCTAACACTTATACAACATTACTGATTTTACAAAGCCAGAATGGCCCTGCCTAAAACCCATGCCAAGATTGAAACCCACTTCGTATTAGTTTTAAACAATGTCAAGTCTTTATCATGTTAAACACGACTACTTAGCCATGATGCATCATATACCCAAAACTATTGACCACAAGAGCCACGGTTTGGAGCTTTTGGGAGGTAAAACCATGTTTTAATACTTGGAAAGTGTATCCACACATAAGATGAATAATTTGGGGGGTCAAATTGCAACGTGTTCTGAAATTTCATGCATTATAAGAAAAGATATCTATGCATTAAAGAGGTCAAATATTGTCAAGTTCCAGGTTTTGTAACTCAGATTTCTAATAGTCATTTCTGCATGTCAAGCAACAATTCAGTATGGTCATCTTAGCATTTCAAACACTCCACCCAAAGCCAATGAGAAGGTACATTTGACCTGATAATAAAAGTAAACAAGGAGACAAAATATGCAAGTGCTGCAAATTACCATAAGCTGGTGAGGATGGCTGCTGTGGCAGAACTTGCCCATTCCAGGAAGAACCAACATTTTGGGCATACAATGATTGAGCCGATCCCACATTAGGGTTACTTCCATTAGCATGAACTCCAAACTGGGGAGCTTGCGAATTTTGCTGCTGTTGATATTGAGGAGTAGAAGGATTATGTTGTCCAGTTAAACTGCCACCTTGGGTGTTGATAGAATTTGGTGGATTGTTATCCCCAGAGAACATATCAAAGAGAACCAGAGCATTCTGGTCAGACTGAGGTGGGGTTGATTGTGCTTCTCCCACAGAGACAAGAGCCAGTGAAGTTTCAGCTTTGGGAGTGCTAAAATTGTCACCACTGAGAAGGTCACCACTGAGGAGGTCAATTTTAGGAGCCACTTTTGTTTGGGGAGCAGAACCATTAGGGGCAGCAGGGGCAGGCAGCAATAACTGATTTAATGTCTGTGAACTCACCCCAGAACTAGTTGCAGATCTGGATTAGAACAAAACTCCTTGAGATCATATAAGCAAAATGGCCATCTTCATAAATCATAATGAAATTCCAATCATAATAAGCAATTAGATTCTTGATACAGGATGAAAGCGAACGTTAACTACAAATTAGCTTTCATGCTTTTGTGATGAACAGACTTCTCTCTATAAAATTGAGTTTATTATCTCTTCTCTTACTCCTCTCTAGATTTCATCTGTTTCTTATCCCATTTCCCACTGTCATTTCCCTCCCCACCAAATGAAGACATCAATTAAAACTTCAAACATAAGCAACAAAATACTATGAACAAAAAGGGGGGACAGATTTCTCAAAGCTATTAATTGATGAATGTATTACAGGTTATAACATCCTTTAGCAATTTCTGAATCCAACAAAAGCACTAAGAAAAGAATCTTCTAGCAATAATATTATTTGAATAAGTGAAACTATGATTAATAATATATACCACTGGTTCATTTCTCCATCAAATTTGGAGGTTTATATGCCAACAAACCATATAAACATTGCTTTGAAAGGTAGTATCCACTATAAAAATGCCTACAGCCAAGATTTGTCCTTCGCAGAACATTAAAAATTTTTAGTGCATGAAGTAGATTTATTCAAGCACTGGAATTAGAATACAAAACATGTCAATAATTTCCAAAGAAGACATTTAATAACATATTTGGTATTAAAAATATATTAATAATAAGTAAATGAGAATGACTCGATTACTTAATAAATTCAGCATTCCATGCCCATGAAATTCTGGAAGAGAAACATAATCGATACTTTCCAGTCAAATATCACAGAGAATCAAAGTAAGAGGCTATCCTCGTGTTCATTTTCCTCATACATTTTCTTTCATATGATGGACGATAATCAATGTTTTGGCCTACCACAAGGGATGCTCAAATCTAAATATAAAAGATCCAACAAATCTCTCCACCAGCACTTTCATGAGCAAGTCAATTATAATTCCCGTCCACAATTTCACAATGCCAAAGCTACTGTAGAAACTTTTACCTCCCATCAGACTGTTTGTTGTTGTCACCAGTGTCAATAAGAGGGCCATTGACGTTTACAAGTGCATCAGAGGGCTTAGGCTTGGGCTCCTCAGACTTAACTGATGTTCCTGAGGACAATAGCCTCATGCTTAGCAAGCACACGCTGCAAGTCATCATTCAGTGCTAATCCTTGACGTAGAAGTGATTCATCCCTGAAACATCAAAACAAAAAAGAGAACTATATACACTGTGTACCTTAATGAAGAAAATCAAGAGAGGAGTAGACAAGACAACTGCATTCTGCACAGCTGAAATAAGAATCTTATCATGCAGATACAGATATGAAGTCTCAATTACATAATTAACCAAGATGCAGTGATTACAAGTTAAAGAAAGACATAGATCTTACGATGTTGAATTAACAAGGTGCACCACTCTCTGCTTGTATGTACGGCATTGTTCAACCAAGTCAACTATAACCTCTTGTCTAATCCCCTGCACATAACAAGATTGTCAATGCCCGGAAAAGGAATCAACTGTAATCATCAGTAACTTCAAAAAGTCAAAAAGCTTCATCTCACAAGTCTGTTGGAATAAAAACATAGTCCACAATGGTTACAACTGACTTATTACTATGCATGCATATGCAATTTAACGGCTGTACCTCTTTGTTTCCTGGATCGATTGCATTTAGCATTTCCGCAAGAACATCCATAATTCCTCGAGCATTTTGTATTTCTGTCAAGCTGAAAGAGGCAAAGCCAAGCAAAATGACCTCTAAATAATCAAAAACATAGAGCAAGACAGTGATATATGTACAATCAACAGTTCCATCATGTGGGTGGGGGGGAAGGAAAAGGGTTTTGGAATCTGATCTAATAAAATAGAAGGTGTTTACAGCACCTCAAGGTTGGGAACTCAGACTCCATGGAAGACTCAGCCCCGTCTTGTGCATAATCAGCATTACGTATATTCTGAGGATATGATGACAGAGGCTGGGTTTGCGGAGGTGTGAATACAGGTGCAGAACCCTCTGCTCTCTGGGGGAACACAGCTCCAGCTCTCTGAAAGGCATATGAAAAATGTCACACAATGTGCACTAACTAATTAAACTTACAACGTCCTACAGTAATAATTAATAAATTACCAACAACTCCTGGTAGGCAGTATAATACTGAGGGTATCTTGCTCTTGGTCCCCCAAAAGCTTCTTGCCAAGTATCTATGAGCATTAATATCTTTTCTTTAACGTGGGCATCAGGTTGCTGGCCAAAAAAATAAAATAACATGAACATCCAACTACAACATAAAATGGTACATTCGCCTGCATGTCTTTTAACATACTCTGAAAAAAGTAAGGTCGACAGAAGTACATATAAGTTACTAAGGGATACCTAGTGAGCAAAACACCACATGCTTGTGTTGCTAATTCACAGGTCTAAGTTGACTATAGATGTGATTGTTTATTCCTCAATTTCCAACATGGAAAAAACCCGTACATTAGGCTGTAATAGAGCAAGAAAAAGAACCTAAAAGAACTTATATTTGTTTGATTCAAATGATCTAAAAGCTTAACTTATAGACATAGAGTGGTTTTTATATTTTATAACTGCAACACTCTTCATGTGCAGGTTTGGACATCAACTATGGCCCATCACACAGAAATAATTAAATAGAAGTGAAATAATGTGTAGAAACTTGGACTCATGACCATTCCGATACCATATTGAATTTAAAGCCACATCCATCAAAGCCAAAAATTCAAGCTTGTATATAAAATGTGGTTTTCATGTCCATGCTTCAACACTGTTTAAGAAGTATGAAAGAGTTTTCTCACCTTTTTTTTAACTATTTTCACCATCTCATGAAGTATATCTCTCTCTGCTACATGCATATGAACAATGTCCCCACAATTCTTTATCATGGTCTCCAACAACTAGCACACAAAGTAATTCAGGAATCAATACTTAATACAAAAGCATGCATTATAACAGACAATGTTAAGATACACCATCCAAAAATTTCAGCATTGCTTATCATTTGCTGTTGATAAGCAGCCAACACTGGCACATACTTAAACTGCATACATTTTTATATTTGGAGATGATCCCCGACCAAGATCAACTAGATACCAAACAGTATCTACACTATGAAAATCCATATTTCCCATGCAGAAAAGACTTAAGGTAAACAAATGAGAGAGTGATCCTTAAAGACTTGATAAGGCAAAACACAAAAGTTTTTCTAGCAAATCAGACTCCAGCAAAAGGAAAAATTAGAATGTGGAAGGTCACAAAACCAAGGAAACCAATGCAAAAATGTGCCAGAAAATACAAGCATCCCATAGTTGTAAAATCCTGTTAGCAACAAACCACTGATATGAGGACATTTATCATGAAATCTCAGCACTATTCTGGAGCTAAATTTTTTTAGCCTTTTATATGCACAGAACTCTAATTGGAAGACAAAGGCTAACCATGCAAAATTTTGTTGATATGAATTTTTCACTGGAGATACCCTTTTTTAAGTGCCAACAATCCAACCCCCCCCCCCCCCCCCCCCCCCCCCCCCCCCCCCCCCCCCCCCCCCCCCCCCCCCCCCCCCCCCCCCCCCCCCCCCCCCCCCCCCCCCCCCCCCCCCCCCCCCCCCCCCCCCCCCCCCCAAAAAAAAAGGACAACAATACCCATCATGACCTTCAATAAAGTCAATCAAACGTGTCATAAGGTATTCCATATACCACAAGAACTACAATCTGCATGAGCAACTGTACTAGAGTTTCCCTGTTTATGGTATATCAAAGCATGAACACTCATGATTACCGAAAAAGAAAAGACTAAACTCCCATCAATACTAATTGCAGTATTTGCCAGCTGCCACTTTCCTTACTGGAAGTACACATGTAGACAAACAAAAGACAAAAGAGCCCTCAATACTAATACTGCAAATGACAGCCTCAAAGGCAGACGAGTTGACAAATGTCCACTGACAAAATTTAGTTGAAGCATCAGTATTCACAGTAATTACATTGCACCAAAACTAGAATAATGAAGCAAGACTTTTCTCAGACAACAGAAAAAACTCAATGCCGACATATCAATAAAGGACAAAGAAAAGTTTGCATACCCATTACAAGCTAGCTCAAAGAATCATGACGCAACTCTTGCTATTCAAAGATGTAATAGTAATTTAAATTAAGCAACATATGATGAGTAATTAAGATTTTAACTGGAAGAGCATGACCAATAAATATAATGCAGAAATTAAACTGCAACAAAACTAGCATAACAAAGCAAGACTTCTCTCAGACAACAGAAAAATAAAGATGGCATGCAGCAGATTCAAACAGAAAAAGAAATCAAAATATTCATTAGCAAGGTTACCAAGTTTCATGGACTTACTGTTAAAGCAAGAAGTTGAACCTTTGGATTCCTACTTCCAATACGTTTCTTAATTCCTTTAACAACATCTTTGGCTTGCCTGAAATGTAACTTTTTGTTATTGTTAACATTATCGGAACAGCATGCTATCACAAAAATCCAATCATTACGTGCTTGCATAGCCCCATGCTTCCATGGATCCATTCCCAAGAATGAAGACAAGTAAAAATCTCATATACGTTTGAAATATCAGCGTACAATCCTTATGCATCTTTAACCAAAAAAACCTTTGTGTTTGCCCATCAGCAAGTGTGAAAACCTTGGGTTGTTTCAAAGTTATTGGTCACCGAAAAAAAAATGGGTTTGTGCGGGGTGGGGTTGTCAAGGGACCTTACTTAGCAACTAAAGTAAGCAAGATATTTCTAATGTGGATACTAAAGTTAGGCACCTAAACGATGGTAATAGAAGATAAAGCAATGCACCAGATATCGGGATTTACTTTCCTAGATTGTACAGGTAAGATGAGGGGAAAGCATACAAAAGAAGAGAATATGCGGCATCAACACAAAGGTTTATACAAGACTTAGTTGGTAGCTATAAAAAAAAAAAAAAAAAAAGGCTATGATTGCCATGAGAAAACTACTCAGAATTTGCACTACTCTTCTAACAAGTTCATATGTAAACCAAACAAATGTTACTTAGAAAAGCCCCTAAGCAAACAAGTAATCACAAAATAGCTGTCATATCCGTTGTGCAATCCTCTCTTTGAAAGATAGAACAACTTAAGGCCATCAACAGTGGTGAAACGAAGAAGATACCAACGATACTCACAATGGTACCAATGCTCTGATACCTTTTCCCCTGTGGCTAAGTTGACTGTTGTTCGGTCGTTTATATCTTTAGCGGCTACTAATTATTGGCCTTTGTATCAATTGGATATTAAAAACACCTTCACGTATGGCAATTTACAAGGAAAGTTTATATGAAGCAATCACTTAGATTTGTTGCGCAAGGGAAGTCAGGAAAAGTTTGTTGCCTTCGGAAAACATTATATGGATTGAAACAGAGTCCTCAAGCTTGATTTGGGAAATTCAATCCAGCACTTGAAGGCTTTGGTTTAAGAAAGAGCAAGTTAGATCACTCGGTATTCTTTAAATGTTCCGACTCGAGTATGATCCTTCTCATTATATATGTTGATAATATTATTATTACAGGAAGTGACAGTGTAGGAATATCCTCTCTCAAATCTTTTCTTCATACTCAATTCCATACAAAAGATTTGGGATTGTTGAAATGTTTCATGGAAATCGAGTTAACAAAAAGTAAGAAGAGCATTTTCTTGTCTCAAAGAAAATATGTACCTGACTTATTAACAGAGAGAGGCAACTTAGGAGCTAAACCGAACAGTATACCCATGCTTCCTAATATGCAACTCACGAAAGATGGTGAATTGTTCAAGGACCTAAAGAGGTATAGAAGTTTGGTTAAGAGATTGAAGTATCTTACAATAACTCGTCCTAATATTGCATATGCAGTCAGTGTAGTAAGTCAATTTATATCTTCTCCTACTGTGCATCATTGGGCAGCCTTGGAAAAAATCTTGCGTTACCCAACGGATGCTCCAAGACGTGGCTTACTATATGGATATCATAATAATAATCTTGTTGAGTGTTTCTCAGGTGCTGATTAGGCAGGATCTAAGATTAACAAAAGATCCACTATTAGGTACTATGTGTTTGTTGGAGTAATCTAGTTTCTTGAAAGAGCAAGAAATAGAATATTGTGTCTCCCTCAAGTGCATAAGCAAAATACAATCTATGGCACAACTTGTATGCAAAATCATGTGGATTTATCAGCTCTTGTCTGAAGATGGCTTCAACATGTCAATGTCTGCACAATTGTGGTGCGATAATCAAGCAGCTCTTTTCATTGCATCTAACCCCATGTTTCATGAGTAAACCTAGCACATAAAAATCGACTGCCATTTTATTTGTGAGGAGATACAGTAAAAATTTATTTCTATAAGGCACATCAAGACTAGAGAACAATTAGCTAATATCCTTACCAAAGCCTTGAATGAGATTAGGATTAATGATATCTATAACAAATTGGGCATAATTAATATCTATACTCCAACTTGAGAGGGAGTATTATGATATGTAAATTAGTATAGAATATTTCCTACTTATGTACAATAGCTATTATCCTTTATTAGGAGATCTTGTTTCCTAGAATAGTTCAATAGTTATATATATATATATATATATATTCTACCATCATTTCAACGAAAAACATCATCAAGAAATTTACTATCATGTTTATTTACTTACAAAGAGATATAGGACAAGTGCAATAATGCAGGCACCTAGCAAGAAGCATTGTCCAGTAACATGTGAGCCTTGGGAACGTCAGAAGCTAGTAACCATCTATCTAAGGCAGGGCCCATCAACAAATATCCCTCTACAAAGGACATTATGATATTAGGAGGGATGATCCTTGCCATATTTCATCAATGGGAAAGAGCAGCCAACAACATCTGGTTAGCCTTTACTTAACAAGAAAAATATTTGTATAGTTTACATGGATACAAAGGTAAAATTTGTTCACTGAGATTTAGTGTGGTTCTCTCAAGCCTAAATTTTCCACCTATAAATAGCCAAGGTGCTTTTTTTTTTTTTTTGGGGGGGGGGGGGGGGGGGGGTGGGGTGGGGGTGGGTGTTGAGGGTTGCCGGACTAGCTAGCTGTTGTTGCTAGCACACTAATTCAAGCAACCAGAAGCCATCAAGTATGTTGATCATCAAACTTGAAAGATTGACCATGATAGCTGCAACTGTCTTCGAAAATTAAACTAAAAAAGTTTGTCAAGCATATCCTTGTGGGGGTGGGATGGTTGATCATCCAAATAGTCTGGCACATAAGAACAAACTGCCATTATACTGGCAATGTGACAACAAAAAGTGCTTACCAATCTACATGTGGTTCTCATTAGTTCCTTTTATATTCCAGCTACACGTTCCTTACAATTGTATATAGCTGAGGCATGGTAGAAAAAGAACCTTTAACCTCAAATGACAAACTAACTGGTCACAAGAAAAATTTATCATCTACAGAGATCCATAAATATAAATCTAGATCTAACGAAAAAAGTAGAAATCAAGACTTAAAGACTTCTAAGGAATTGAGAAGTCCATAGCTCAAACTCAATAGTCAGTTTCAAAAGGCATGTACTCCACAAAAAACTGATGGAAGATACGTCAGTTTAGATAGAGAAAATGCTCTCCCCTCTTTAGGGTTTCCTTTTGCCTTTGAGTTTTCCACCCTAAATGTCTTCACCTAGGTTCCTGTCTTCTTCCTGTCCAGTACCTTTTGCTCACTGGCTGTCATCTGTTTGTTGGCCGCTTTCCATGCACCAGATTGGAAGAACCATTGCAAGATAAACTCTTGGACTTATTTCTTTATTTTCCTGGTCAACTCCAGCTTGCAAAGTCAATCATATTCTCAATCACCAAGACTGAGGGGTTAACGATAAATTTTCTGTCTTAAAGGATTCTTCCTTTTAGGCAACGAAAACCCCCTCCAATTGCTCTTCGAGTTGGTGCACAAAGTTGGAGGTTGGAAATGGTCTTTCAATCTCTCTTTTGTCAAATTATTGCCTACTTTAGTCCGTATAAGCCATATTTCAATGTTTTATTTTCAAGACAGGATACCTATGACAAAAATAATATATTGCATTATCATCTTTCTGTGATAAAAACAACGGACATATTTCAATGTTTTACTCTAATAATTACCGATTTTATATTACAATGCTATTATATTTCTATCGAATTGAAATTTAATTCCCCATTATTCTATTCAGCAAAGTGAATGAGCCATAAGCGTCATGAATGAAGATTGTCTCCGTCACTTGTTCAAAATGCATTATAATCCTAAATTAAAATTGAACAAGTCCACCTACCGGATTTCCTCTCTATATAATCTAAGCATTTATATATCTGTCCCAAGGCATCTAATGGCCTTGTTAACACAGAATAAGATATCTTAAGTAGATTTGGGAAAACACAGTCACCACATTCCCCAATCCATTGCTAAGGACAAGGATATAGTAGAAACACAAATGTAAGAAAATGCTCCAAAAAGTGCTTCTCAGACCTTCAAGACTTCTTTAACAAGGTAAGAAAGATGTGCTAAGTCCAGGAAGTTCTAATGTTCCTTTTACAAGAGAATTAGTATAAGTTAGGCCTTTCACAGGGTATATCAAACCACAAATAATCTAAATACCCCAAAGATAACCACTGTTGTCCAGCATCATTTCATTACATTCTCCATGATTCCAATAGCTTGATTTTCATTTCAGTGTTGCAAATTACCAAAGCATCTGATATCTGCTCGTTACTTACCAAAACATATTAGGAACACAGAAATTTTCGGATTAAACAACTGAAACTCTTGTTTGTCATTGCATTTGTCCAGTATCATCGCATCACATTCTCCACAATACCGTTCACGATTCCAATAACATGAATTCCATTTTAATGTCAAGAACCACAAAAACACCTGATATCTGCTAGTAACTTAACCAAAAATATTACGAAAGGAAAGTTTGCTGATTAATCGGCTGAAAGTCTTGTTCGTCATTACTACGACACACCCATCGGCTCGCTCAGGCAAATCAGTTGTCAGTGGCTCAAATGATCCACTGTAAGTCTCCTCTAAACTCCTGGCTAAATCCCTAAATAATACATTGCATTACAAAACAATCACATGAACACTTGTAAAATAACCTAAAACAAAACATATCTCTCAGAATCCCCTTGTAAGTTACGACCTTTTTCCCCAGCATCATCTCGATATCAATGAACTAAGCCTAAATTCATCCATCGACTCCAATGACTCACAATTCGAAAACAACTCCATTCAGCAATGAAACAAAAAGAAACTTCCTTACGATTAATAAATAAAATTAAATATAAAAACATTAAACAAGAAATGGACTTATCCTTACCCGGGGTCGTGATTGAGCATATCACAGATCTCAATATTCATCGCCCAATCAGGTCCGATGAGCATATCGCTCGTCGCTCTTTCCACCATCGAGTTCACCATCTCTCTTCTCTCCCTTCTCTCTCTCTCTCTCTCTCTCTCTCTCTCCCCAATTGAATGCCCTGACGATCTTATTCAAATCAATCCAATCCAAGAACAAAGGAATACAAAAAAAATCGCACAATAATATCAGAATCTAAACTGAAAGTGGAATCGAAATTCTTAATCCCTTCACTCTCTAAAGATTGAATGTGGCTTGAGAGACAGGGAGATCGCCGTGATGTTTTAGGAGGAGGTTTCTCTCTCTCTCTCTCTCTTTTTTCCGTTTTGATTTGTTGTTTCTCGTATTATGGAGTAGGATAGAAATATTGTGAAAAAAGGCAAAAAAAAATTTACTATAATAAAATAGTATTTTTAAAAATATTTAATTTTAAATTTTATCAGTATCTAAATACATATATGTAATTATTTTAAAATTAGTTCTTCATTTTAAAGATTTTTTAGCAATTCGATGAGTAGAAGCGAGGAAAAGGAATAAAATATTACTTTTTAAAAAAATTATGAAAATGCCATCGAAAGAAAATATTTTCAATTTTAGACAACATGGTCTCGTCTCTTTAAGAGAAGAGGTCATCAGTGCCTGACCAAGTCTCTTCAAGAGACGAGGTCTCATTCTCTGCAAGGACCTCGTCTCTTTGCACCGCATGTGATCCCGTCTCTTGAAGATATGAGATCATTAGAGATAGTAATTTCATCTCTTTAAGAAATGAGGTCAGGCTCTACCTGTACAAACAAGACTTTATTGCTTGAGAAACCAAAAAATTACATGAGGTGCAACCTCGTCTCTTCAAGAAACGAGGTCCTTTGCAGAGAATGAGATCTCGTCTCTTGGAGAGACGAGGTCAGGTACTTATGACCTTATCTCTTGAAGAGACGAGGTCATGTTGTCTAAAATTGAGAATATTTTTTTTTATGGCATTTTCGTAATTTTTTTTTACAAAATAATATTTTATTCTTTTCCCGTTAGAAGTAGATAGAATAAAATTGTAATTCCCTTTTTCTACTTTGATAGGTCAAAATTATGGAAATAAAATTAAACTTTACACTTAAAAAATTAATCCCAAAAAATTCTATGGCTTTTTCTTTGAAAAAAATAAATAGTCAATTAACATTAATGTTTTAATTACCTCTATTCTACCACTTATTTATGATCTATTTTTCTTATAAAGGCCAATTTTTTTATTATGCAGTTATATATTTATTTCATTCTACTTCATTTCATTTCGTATATGTATCTAAATATAAAAATAGATTTTATATTACCAATGATCCTATGATCTAATATTATCACTCCCAAACTCTCCTATGAGTTTCATATTCGAGGTTTCCTTCCCATTATAATACCTGGAAGGAAAAAAAAAATGGATCTTATATTTATTCTATTCCTTCAAGTTTAATCCATTTTATTTAACAAAATTTGATATTAGGTGTTTTATAAAAATTTTTTAGTAGCTTTCTAAATTTATATTACTTTGAAATTAATATTTAAGTTATTTTTTTATTATGATATTTACAAAAAAAAATTATATTAAAAAAGCAAAATGAATTTATTAAGAATTCATATGTTCGAAATGTATTATCCAAATTTGCTCTATAACAATCCAAACTTGAACATGTTCCGTCCACCGACATAGAAATCCAAAAAGTAAGGTTTTAAGACGAATTTAATATTGAGGTTTTGAGCGTCTTTATTGCGCATGCCCAGCCCGAATATAATAGCCTAAATATTAGATGAATTTTGCCTAACAAAACTCAAAAAGGTTTTTTTTTTTTAAGATTTATTTTTCATCTATATTTATATTTAATTTTTTTTCATAAGAACTGTTTATTTTTTTTTTTTATCTATTTTTAAAAAATAATTTTGTAAAAAATTTAAAAAAAATTCTATATCTACATTAAAAAGTTAGCCATGTAAGCGTTGGTCGAATGAGAATATGCCACTTGTAAGAAAGGGTGGGTTCGACCACCCTGAGGCTAATCTTCGTTTTCGCATCGTTGGGGGTGTGTTAGTATTTAAAGTCTGGTCAATGCTCAACTCAATAATGTTAAAACTTACAACAACTTGGTCTGACTATTGTGGGACTTACTGCCACTCCGCCGACCCTTCCTGACCAGCCAACCTCTGCAGGCCAGGCCTGACCAAGAAATTCAGGGCGACCCAAACTTCTGACTTTTATCCCAACTTGTTTTGAACTTGCCATGTCCTTCATTTTTTATATTACAAAACAACCTTTCAGTGCAACAAGTTTTATAAAAATATTTGTGTCCCACTAAGCTCGTGCTCGTAGCACATGTGAGGGTCTGTTTTGTTTTATCAGGCTATTTTAATATTATATTTTTATTATTTTTAAATAAATATTTATCAAAGATTAAATATTGATAAAAATTAATAATTTTACTTATAAACTAACTAGATAGATATAATATATATGATATAAATAAATTATATATATAAATCAAATATAAATACGATACAAATAAAAATCCAACAATCCAAAAATACTCGTATAGTTTGCCGTTATTGATAAATGGAAAGATTGCACGTCAAAGCATGACCCAAGTTGTCTTTAAACGGAGATTAGCATTATTAAAGTAATGTATATAATAAGTGAATATTATTAAAGTAGTAAAACAAAATATAATAATTATATAATTACCTACAGAATATTTTTCTCTTTTAAGAAAACAGCTATTTTAATTACATCAAAACCACTGTCCTTCCTTTTCAATAATATATTTGAGCATCTGTCTATAATTATTAAGCCACATCTTCTTCATTCTACTCCAATTTTTATATTATAGTTTTAATATATATTTTTTAAAATAATCCACTTACTCCACGTTTTTTAGCAGCAAGTCACGTTTGCCCACAAGCATTCATTCCATGTTAATCTCAAATCAAAACGGTTTCTTTATTATATTTTTTTTCCCCACAACTGTTTCTTCCCTCTGCCTTTCTCTTTTCCATTTTATTTTTGCATTTAAACCCTCACTTAAAAAAAGTGGAATCCATGAAATCCTCACCCAAGAATGAAATTATATTAGATGCATTTTCTTTCCCTTCGGTTTACCAAAATAGTCAAGAATAGAAATGGCTTTCACATTTTTTTTAAGATGTTTGCTCTTTTTCTTTCCTTTTCTTTTCTTTTTTTTTTTTTTTTTGTTTCCTCAAAGTAGCTTTTCAATATTTGATATTACAATATTTTATTTTAGAAACAAAAAGTAGTTATATGGTTTTAATATTATTATAAAAAAATATATTTTGTTATTCTTAGTTTTATTTTTTTCAAGAAGTTTTGGAATTTAATACCTTAATCATCTAAATCATAGCTTAAAACCGATAACATGTATATTATGTCTTTAATATACTCATGGGTGTTGTGTTCAATAACAGCCCAAATGGGTGTTGGTTATCTTCAAACATGGACATTATGTTAAAGACTAAGAAGGATTTATAAAACTTAGTGAAAAAAATCAGCAATTTATTAGGTTTATTTACAATTCTTATACAATATCATTAAATTAATTTTATTTCTACTTTTTTTAGGTAGTATTTAGATTAAGTATATATTTAGATTTATGCCTAAGGAGCTTAAAGATTTAAGTACCACATAATGTCATTTTTAAATGGTCTCATGTGTTTAAATTTATTATATTATGCCTATGTTCCTGGTTCAATAATTGTTATGTTCTTATTTTAAAATTGCTAAGTGCAAATTGCATATGGAAGCATATGCAGGTTATTGGACTTTTCTTTTTTTCTCGATAACTAATCAAACTTCATTATATTGCAGCTTATTGAAAGAACATCGTCTGTTTTTACATTCCGAAAATCCGTTCAACCTGGATCAAACAAACTAGAAAGAAAAAAACACATTATGATCTCTATCAAATACAAAATTAAACAGCTTCAAAACATCTTGTAAATACTAGAGAAAGAATTAAACAAAGACTATATGATGTGTCCCTTGAAAAAGAAATCTTGTTGCATGATAGCTGCATTTTGACTTAGATGATGAGCCACCATATTTGCTTCCTTAGGTGTCCAAGATAGCTGGACCAAGGGTATCGTTTGGATTAGCTGCCTGCAGTGGATGACGAATTGAGGCAGAAACTCATATTGAATATCGTTAATAGTTAGCCACCATATTGCCTTAAAAGAATCTGATTCAATAATAAAATGATCAAAATTATTATCAACGGCAACTTTCAGGCCCCAATAAATGTTCTCAATTTCCACTTCCGGGGGGTGGGGTACTTGCATGACAAAGCTTACCGAAGCCTCCTAAGCATAAACCTTAACTGTTCCGGATAAATCCACTTATTGCTCGTCTATTAGGATTTTCCTAAAAAGCACCATCTATGTTGATTTTTATCCAATTGTTTCTTGGATACTACCACTAACTTTGAGGAAGTTCTAGTCTGCTCTGAGTTCGTTCTCTTCTCAAATTTACCCAAAATCATTTACTTGACATTTTACCCTTTGTTCCCAGTGATGCTCGTTATTGTCTTCTCTAAACACTCTGTTGTTTCACTCCTTCCAAATGCTCCATATTGCAAAAGAGAAAGTTTTCTAAATTGTTATATTTGACTTCTCTTGCTATATTGGATTTCTAAGAACTCCCACCATCACCTTCAATGCCTAGTTTTCTAAATTGTTAACTTTTAAAAGGTGAATTTAGTCTTAGAATAATAACCTAGTTTAATTCATCTCATGTTTTTTTTTCAATCGCCAAGTGCAAATTGTATATGGAAGCATACACAGGTTATTTAACATTTTTTATTGTATTAGATTCAACACCTAATTATATAAATTGTTAACTTTTGAAAGGTATTTTAATATAATTTATTCTTACAATAAAAACCTATTCGTGACAAGTAATTGGGGGTTCTAAAGTTGCTTTTTACTAGGTTTGTGTTTTCTTTGTGATTCCTTTTATTCAAATAAATTAATGGAAATGGAGCATTTTAAACTTTATCTTAACTCTCTCTCTCTCTCTCTCTCTCTCTTCTCTCTCTCTCTCTCACACACACACACACACACACACATAATTGTCTATGTAATACTTATATTTATTTACTGTAACGCTCTAATGTAAATGCATTACAATCCACCACGTGTCCTTGTCTTTATAAGAACATGCCAAGGCTAAAAATACTTAACCACAAGTAAACATTAATATTAAACTCCAAAACTCATATAAAAGGGTACCTGTTTAAATTATCTTATAAAACAAATCTTTTAAAAGAAACACCTTGTTGGCATAAACCAAAACCATCATAACTAATAGTTCCAAATCATTAAATAAAAATTAAAAACAAATATCAAATTTTATAAAAGAAACTTTGCAAAACTCTCTATAATCATCCAAGTCTATCTTTAGGAATTATAAAAGTCTAAAAGTCAGCAGGATAGTTCATTCCACTAGTGTCTCCCTCATCACCTACATAAATATCATATCTAGATAGGTCAAACATAACTGGATCTTCACTTAATCGTGAAAATGATAAAAGAATGAGCCAAAACGCCCAGTACACCAAACCACATACAAATGCATATGTACACACAACATGCGTAATCAGATGCAACTATATCTAATGCAACAAACACCGTTCTTATCTTATGTTAGCCAGCAAGCAACACAACTCAAAACCATAGTAGTTTCGAACCTGGAGTATCTCATGACTCCTGAAAACAATTAATATATAAAATAGGTAATTATACATATATTGATGTTTGATGCGATCCACCCACCCGCGGCCATACTGCCAAAACATAATCTATCAAAATCATTTCTATGCACGAGTTCACTCGGGACAACCTCACACATAAATCATCAGGGTGCCAACGTTAGTATCATACTCTGCGTGATCTTTACTAACCGCAGCCAATCACAAACAGCAAAACAATTTAATATGTCGTATAAAATTAGATTGATTTGATACTCTAACCTTACTCACATACAACAAGCAGATCTAAGCCTGCAAGCACATACAACAAATAAGGTAAGGTCGTACTTGTATCAAATTCCAAGAATAGTACTCTAAATCACCCAAATCTGCTTTTATAACACAACTCCTAATTCATCAAAACCTGATAACATGAACAGATCAAATTCAAAAATACATCTCATCGAATAAACCTAATTCCATTTACATCTAAAACCCAAATCTCAACATAAATATCAAAACTATACCTTTTTCCTTAATTACAATACCAAAATCTTTCAATTCAACAAATCTCCTCAGTCACTTCTCCAACCCTATAATTCCTTTTAGAATCAATAAACCAAAATTCACCAAAAAGAAAACTACTTTATCAAACTATAAAGATCAACAACATATAATACTTACCTAATTTGATCATAAATCTTCCTTAAACAACAAATTCCTCAATCTCCACAAAATCTAGGCTTTTCTCTAAATCTCCCTTTCAAAACAATAGAAAATCCTAAGATAATTCATAGATTGAAAAGATTCTAAAGGAAAGATATGGTTTTGATTACCTGAACCCAATCTTCCAAGATCTGCTTTGACCAACGGAACTAGATCTCTAAATCCGATAAGTATGTTCTCAAACTCTCCTTCAAGACAATATAAAGACCCTAAGAACTTTGATAAATCTATGAAACTGGAACAAATTTGGTGATTCAATTACTTGATATGGAATACCGACTTCTCCTGATGGCTAGGAACACTTCAAAGGATAAGTATGTAGGTTTAGGGTTTTTGTTTTGAAGAATAAACAAAGAAAAAATATATAAATGATTTGTGACTTTTCATTTTCTACGCAACACATACACTGGCAGTTTCTAAAACGCATGCCGGTAGCGTTAGATCCTACGCCATCAGCGTTGAGGCCGGTGTACATTATGCCAAAATCCATTTTCAATCAAGTCTCTACCATGTGAATACAACACAATTATATTTATACTTTGACCATAAAATTTTCTTATTTAATATCATTTGACACTTTGACCCTTCTTAATAACTCATTTATTTGTATATTACATTTACATCCCTTAAAATTAAGCTTAAGCAATTGTAGAATTGATATGATGCCATTTAATATGAAACATAGCCTTGCTTTTATACACACAATAACAAATTACTCATTAAAAAAAATTAAAAGTAATTTTCTATTATCACAAGTCCTTATGAATAATTTATTCTTATGATATGAGAATAACATTATATATAGGCAGTTAAAACATATAGTAAACAATTAAGAAACCTGTTTTCCTAAATGAAACAAATTTGATTAATTTGTACAAATTCTAATAAATAAAGACTATTTTGCCATTGTATTTATTAGCCTGAAAACACAACTAACACTTCAGTAAAACTTAACAAAAATTTGTGCCATATTATAGAACACTACAAAACAATCATTCTAGAAATGATAAAATACTATTAGAGTTTGAAAATTGAGGTAGATTATACTAGTTCATAATATCATCCCATGCTAATGTTGCAACCTATTGACTACTTCATCTTATGGTTCTAGCATATCAAGGACAAGTATCCACAGCAAAAATGGCTTCAAAGCCTAATCTACTAATCACTTCATCATATAAATGTCTAACCCTCCATAGGTAATGAACACTTAATTAATGACTCACTCATAGATGCTTAGTGTAAGCACAAACAACAACCAAATATAAATCAAAAGGTTCGTATATAGTTAAATTAATTTTACTATAACACGGGCATCTAATCATACAAGATAATAAATCAAAGGTCGATATATAGTTTGATTTACTTGCTAAAGCATAAGGCAACTAAACATCCAAGATAGAATAACCCCCCATGTACACTTACCTATCCAATAAGTAATAGCTTGACTCAATTCTTGCAATATTTTTTTCACATTTTTTTTAAATTTTATAAATTCAATTATTTTAATACTTCTTTATAAATTTTAACTTAAATCATTTTTAGTTAATTCTTAAGGTAATAATTTTTTACCTTTAGATGTTCTTAAATCAACTTAAGGCTAAAAATTAGGTTAAGGTTGGGCAAAAAACAAATTTTAAACAAAAAAGAAGTTATAATTAATCTGAAAAGCTGTTTGTATGATTAAAATGTAGTTGACCTAGTTCATGCTGTCAATCGTAAGGCTGAGGTAGCTGATCACCTAAGTCATTATTTGCCCCTCTTTTCTTGTCCCAAGGATTACTTAATATATATATATATGGGATAATGATAAAAATGATACCTGAACCTTCGCAAAAAGAACAATTAGGTACATGATGTTTGATTTTGAACAATTTAGTATCTGAACATAGTTTTCATTAACTTTTTTCATACCTAAAGTTCGGTTTTGACAATTTTAGTACGTAAACAACTTTTTGTGGATTTTTTTATACCGCATTTCACTTGCTTTGGGTGTGGAAAAAGTCAATGAAAACTTTATTCATGTACCAAAACTGTCAAAACCAAACTTCAGATTTGAAAAAAGTTAATGAAAACTTTATTCGGATACCAAATTATTTAAAACCAAACTCTAAGTATGTAACTATTCTTTTTGTGAAAGTTCAAATACCATTTTCATTATTAACCCTATATATATATATATATATATATATATTTAGAATTAAACCATAGTCAATCACATTAGGGAATTGATATTCATGTCACTCGATTACAAGGACCTTGCAAGCTTCATCTCATCACTTTAATACATGAAACTATCATACTCTACCTCCCAAAACCTCTTTACCTAGTATGGTTCTTTTTTTTTTTTTTTTAGCCTCTTACCTAGTATGGTTCTTAAGAGATAAGTTTTTATATCATCCTGGAGTTATTGATAAGGCTAAACTAGAGAAGAGCAGCTTAAAAACCACAATTCATTGTGCACATATATACATAATGTAGTGGATGTTAAAATGAATTATATCAAATATGACTTCGATGAGTGCAAAAGTTATGGTTTTTTATAGATATTATAAAGAAACATCAAATATAGAAAATTTGCCTTGTGTGTTTATGTATATTGAATGCTTTAGGATCACTCCAGTAAATTAGTGGGTCTAGAGACTGGCAAGCCAGTTGAGTACTTTCAAACATTGAGCCAAAAATATTAAGATGCGACACAAGGCACGAAGAGAACATGGAAAGGCGTAACATTTGTTTTACCGATCATATGACTTCTAAAGGTTAAAGTTATTAAGCCGTAAATTTGAGGCATGACAAACAAAGTTTATGGTGCGACTTTTGAAGACCACACACTAGTGAGCCGATGGGTGTAGAGATCGGCAAGCCGGTCCTTACTAATCTGACCGTTGCGAGCATTTATTACAATCATTTAACAGACGATATCTCCAATAGACTTTTAATTTTTTTTTAAAGCTATAAATACTCTTTGACTTGGAGATTTATATAAATTTTTGACAACTTGAGAGCCTTTTATTTTCAAACAAACAAGTTATATTATTAAATTTTTTATTCTTTTCTTCGTTATTTGTATATTTTAAGAGAGAGAAAATTGTTCTAGTTCTCTATTCTAAAATTTGTACATCCTAGAAGAGCATCTAGTAAAGTGAAGAAAATATATTATTTCCTGAAGAGGTGTGATTTGTGTATTTGCTCAGCTTGAGCTTGGCTTTGTGGTGTTTAATAAAAGTGGTTGTGAAGTCCTCATTAGAGGAATTAATGGACCGTAGAGAGTAGGAAGTAGGCGAACTTCACATTAAATCTTGGCTAATCTTCTCTAGCCCTATCTCTTTTATATTCATTTTCTTTATTCTGTTTTGTTATATCTGCTACTGATAAAAGTTCAATTTGATTTATTGCATAAAAATTATTTATTTGGACTTTTAAGTTAAATACTCAATTCACTTCACCTTCCCTCTCTTCCCCCCCTCCCCACCCCCCCCCCCCCCCCCCCCCCCCCCCCCCCCCCCCCTCTCTCTCTCTCTCTCTCTCTCTCTCTCTCTCTCTCTCTCTAAGTATCGTAGTGTATTTTTATTTGCATCAAAGTCAATCTCTATCTTTATGTGCTTAATCCCTTAATAGAGTAAAGATCATGGCTTCTGAATGCACTAAGATTTTTGGAGGGGTAAACTATAAACAAACATCCGCTTCTCAGTAGGGGTAATTATCCTTATTGGAAGTGCAGATGAAAATTTTTCTTAAAGCCCAAAATAAATTAATCTAGAATGTAATAGAAAATGAGCCTTTAAAAATTGAAGGGAAATAAGAAGTAGATTATACTAAAGAACATTGGAAGAAGCTAGATTTAAACAAAATTGCCATGAATATTCTACATTGTGGCTTAAATGAAAGCGATTTTAACATAATATGCACATGTACAACTACTAAAGAAATCTGGGATGAACTTAAAAAGACTTATAAGGGAACCTCTAGAGTTTGTGAGACTAAAATAAGTCTTTTATGCGGTCAATTTGAAAATTTTAAAATGCTTCAAAATAAATCCATTGATGAAATGCATAATAGATTCATTAATATTATAAATCCTTTAAGTGTACTTGGGAAGAGCTTCACTAATTTGGAAATTGATTCTAAACTTCTCAGGTTACTTCCAAAAGATGAAGAAGCAAAGAGGACAGTAATAGAAGAAGCGCATGACCTAAGTGCTTTAAGCAAGGAAGAACTCCTTAATGTACTCAAAACTCATGAGCTCATCAAGAAATAAAGAGAGGAAACCAACAACAAAGCTATTGCTTTGAAAGCCACAGACAAGAATCCAGCAATGAAGAATATGAAGATGAAAATGAAAATGAGGATCTTTTTTGGATAAAAAGCTTATAACGTTTATTAGGCTGGGTTTCAAGTAAAAAAGAGTGAGTTTATGAGGCTTGGTTTCAAGTAAAAAAGAGTGGATAATGACAACAACTCATCCAAACATAAAAAGAAGGATGTGGTAACTTGTTTCAATTGCCACGAACCTAGACACATCCAATAGTATTGTCCATAGCTTAAAAAGAAGTCAAAGGAGGAAAAAAAGAGAGCTTATATAGCAACATGGAGCAATGAAGACTCATTGACTCGGATGTTGGAAATGTTCGCCTCATGGCTATAGACAATGAGGTAACTTCCCCCTCCTCTCCTTTTTATGTTGAGTTATATTCTATAACAAAGTATGTTGTAAATTATATAAGGTTGAGAAAAAAAATAGCTTATTGAAATCCTTAATGACAGAAGTAGATAAACAACTAGAAAATTTTCAATCAATCACGAAGAAATTAAATCTGAAAATGAAAAGCTGCATGATGAAGTAAAAATGCTAAAAATTGAAAATGAAAAGACAGGTAATAAGTGCAAAAAGCTGAAAGACAAAAATAGTGAGTTGAGGGAAATGAATGGAAAATTAAGAATTGGAAATGATTTACTAGACATTGAAGTGAAGACTTTAAAAAATAATAACATTACATGTGTTGATAGTTGTAATGATAAAATAAAAGAGCTAGAAGATCTAAAAATGAAAAAAAAAAATTAAAAGCTAGCCTTGATGATTCAAATGCCACTATAGCTAAATTTACTAATGGCAAGAAGAATTTGAACACACTTTTGAGAAACCAAATGAGTGATTCAAATAAATTTGGACTTTGCTATAGAAAAAATAGTTGCAAGTCCCACAAAACAAAATTTGTTAAAGCAACCTATGGGACTGTAATTATTGTGGAAAAACGGGTCATATTGCACATAATTGTGCAATAAAAAAATCAGGACACTTAAATCATCAAAGCAGGTTAGTTTGGATACAAAGAGAAGGTATTTGTACCCCTATCGAAATGACCTAAACTAAAATAGGTACCAAAGAAGTAATGATTTGCTTTGCAGGGATCTTTGAGTAGCAGCAATAAATGGTACTTGGACAATGGATGCTCTAGTTACATGATAGGAGATGCATCAAAGTTCACCTCACTAGACTTGAAGGATCATGAGAGAGTTATTTTTAGGGACAACAGAAAATCAACCGTTCTAAGTGAAGGTAACATTCTCATTAACCAAGATTTAATTATCAAAAATATTTTACTTATTGATAATTTAAAGCATAATCTATTAAGTGTTAGCCAATTGTGTGATAATGGTTTTGAAGTTACATTTTTTGCCAAAAAGTATTCTATTGAAAGAATTGACAATAACCAAGCATGCTTTGAAGGATATAGATAAAGAAACATTTACAAAATCAATTTAGATGATTTTAAATCATCAAGTGAAACTTGTCTATATTCTCAAAATGGACAATAGTTGGTTATGAATAGAAAATGAGGACATACTAGTATAGACATCTTTTGAAAACTTGTTAAAAAGAATCTTGTCAAAGGTTTACCGAAGATAAATTTTCAAAAGGATAAGATTTTTAAGTATTTCAATAAGGAAACCAAATTAAGACTTCCGTTAAGTCTAAAGATATTGTTTCCATATCTAGGCCATTAGAACTATTGTACATAGATTTATTCGGTCCTATCCAAACTTTAAGTTTTAAAGGAAAGAAATACACCTTGGTCATTGTTGATGATTTCACTAGATATACATGAACTTTCTTCTTGCATCTAAAGAAGAAACCAATCATGTCTTTTTTATATATGCAAAAAAGTCCAAATGAAAAAAAGGTCTTAACATTGTTACAATTCGAAGTCATCATGAAGGAGAATTTGAAATCATGAAATGAAAATTTTCTATAGTAATTATGGCATTGAACATACTTTTTCAGATCCTAGAACTCTACAACAAAATGGTGTAGCTGAAAGAAAAAATAGAACTTTAATTGAGATGGCTAGAACCATGTTGTGAAAAATAATTTACCGAAATATTTTTGGGCTAAAGCTGTAAATACTGCATGGTATATTTCAAATAGATTTTTTATTAGACTTTTAAAAAAAAAAAACCCATGAATTGTGGAAAGCAAAATATCTGACATATCTCATTTCCATCTTTTGATATTAAATGTTATATCTTAAACAATAGAAAAGAACAATTGGCTAAATTTGATTCTAAAAGTGATGAGGGAATCTTTTTAGAGTATTCTTTAACAAGTAAAGTAAATAGAGTTTTCAATAAAAGAATTTTAGTTGTTGAAGAATCAATACATGTTATATTTGATGATTCGTTGTCTAATACATGCTTAAATGATGATGTTGATGCCATTTGTGCTTATTTGAATAGATTTTCTCTTGAAAATAATAAAGATATAAAAATAATAGTTTGGATATTGATATGCATGAATATGATAATCATGATTTGCCTAAATAATGGAAATATGCTAAATCAATCCTAAAGATCTTATAATCAGTGAACCTTCAAATTGTGTACAAACGAGATCATCTTTAAGGAATTTAAGCAATCTTGTGTTTTTGATCACAAACTGATCCTAAAAATATTGAAGAAGCCTTAAAAGATGATTTTTGGATTAATGCTATGCAAGATGAATTAAACCTATTCACAAGAAATAATGTATGATTTTTAGTTCCTAGACCTGATAAAGAACTATCGTAAAAACAAAATGGGTGTTTAGGAACAAGGTTGATGAATCTGGTTTAATTAGAAGAAATAAAGCTAGATTAGTTGGTAAAGGTCACAAGCAAGAAGAAGGAATTGATTTTAATAAGACCTTTGCTCTGGTTGCTAGATTAGAATCTATAAGAATACTTTTGATGTTTGTTGCTTATAAAAATTTTACTCTCTTTCAAATGAATGTCAAAAGTACTTTTCTAAATGGTTTTATAAAGTAAGAAGTCTATGTAGAGTAACTACGGTTTTTGAAAATCATGAATTTCTCAATCATGTATTTAGACTAAACAAAGCTCTTTATGGACTAAAGCAAGCTCCTAAAGCTTGGTATGAAATACTTAGTAGCTTCCTGTTAAACAACAGATTTTCAAAGGAAAAGTTGATACAACTTTATTTTTTGAACATCACAAGTAAGATACATTGATTGTTCAAATCTATGTAGATGATATTGTGTTTGGAGCTACAAAAATGAGTCTTATAAATGAATTTGTTGAGTCCATGAAAAATGAGTTTGAAATGAGTATGATGGGTGAACTCAATTACTTTATTGTTCTTCAAATCAAACAATCTAAATATATTATTACAAATGCAGCTATACCACAAGCATAAATAATGTGATAAGGTCAAAATTACTCACTTGTTATCATCGTTAATTTGTTGTAATATATTACCGGAAGTCCAAGAATTGATCTATTTTTCCTATAAAATAAGATAACAAATATTACTACTATACTATTATTTTATAGAATGATATTGACGGTATTCTTTCATATTCTAGTTATCAATTTTTAATATATTATTTAGTTAGGAACCTTAACTAAATATAAGTTTTATTCTTTTGGTAAAGTTGTAGGATTTTTTTTTTATAAGAGAAATTTTCCTAATTGATAGAATATTTTGAATCTTATTTGATAATTATATTATTAAGCTTTTATTGTTTGTAGTGTCTTTTTAGTACGTTTATCTTAAGATAGTTGATATTTGCTATTTATTATTTATTTTTATTTTGCTTGTCTTGATCTTAATCGATAACTAAATTTTATTTAGAGTATTTTCTTTATTCTAAATTTAATTTAAGTTTCTCTTATGTTTGTGTCCGTATTGATAGTGAATTTTTTTTATTATTCCTTCGTTGGTCAATTTTATCCGTCTTATGTTAATTGGAATTTTTACTATTTATTTACATTTAGTTTTTAGTTTTTTTTAATTATTTTTCTAATATATTCGTAGTTCCTAGAGTTTAAATATATATCAAATATTCACTAAACTTGAATTTTATTTTTATCAAATAATTACAAGTTTGTATTCAATTATTCATTGTCATCATCATTATTTTTATATCATTCTTTAGTTTGACTATCTTATAGTAACTAAGATTTATTTTCTATCATTTATTTTTATTGTATTTCTCTTAATCTTACTTCATACTATTATCTTGTTATTTATGGAAATCATTTTATTCTTAATTTTTTAGCTTATTTATATTTTAGATTATTATATTTTTACCTATATAAAATACTTATCATAATCTAATCTTTTGTTTAGTGTAATAAAAGTGTTGTCTATTTGTATTAGTTATTAAAGTTTATCACTTAATCAATTATTTAGGCATACTAATATTTATATTTATTTATTTATTTTTAATGTTGTATTTCTTCTATTTTTTTTTATAAATATATATATTATACTGTTATGGATGAAGAAGATTTAATCCAGGGGAAAATTTTGCATGTACACCGGCATCCAACGCCGCCAGTGTTGAACTCCAAGATACCGGTGTTCGTGTAAAATTTACGTAACTTTTGAATTAGTGTATACTAGCTCAAAGCTGCCGTGTTACTAAGTATGTCGTCGGCGTAGATGCTCTACGCCACCAGTGTTCATTCAATTCTCAAAAGAATCTTACGTAGTTCTGTTCCAGTATACGCCAATTCGAAGACTTGCCAGCCCAACCATGCACGCTGACGACGTAGGGCCTGTGTAGGTATTGTTCATCGTCCTCCTCGTTTTTCTGTTTCGTTTTTCAAATCTTTTCTCATCCTATATATATATATATATATATTTATTTGTATGTTTAATTATTATTTGGTGTTTTCCCATGATCATCAACTATTGTTCATTGTGGGTAGGCATGGACCGGTTAATTAGTCTATGACCCCATTTTTTGAACCTAACCATTACAATTGGTTTTTTAAAATGTTAAACCTAAATCGGTTCATTATTAACAATTAATCATTTTTTTCTGTTAATATTTTCGATTTTCAGTTTTTAACCATTTAGTATGATGAATTATACATAATATTATATATTTATGGATATTAGTTAACCGTTAACCATTATTTTTTCAAGAATACAAACTAAAACTAAAACCGTTATAATATTATATAGTTATAGTCACGGGTTTATATATTGCACGAATAAAACTATATCTATGTTATAGAATTTTAGGATGATTACTTCGAAATGTGTGCACATGAGAATAATCAATTTGGTTTATTTGAAAAATACTTCGCCAATGCTGTCGTGAAAGCTCATTTGAAATACACAATGAGCATGTATTTTATGTTAAGACTTATACCTATTATGTTTAACTTGCCATAGATAGTTAACTATTCTCATCCAAAACGTGCTCACAAAAGAAAAAAAAAGATCAACTTTGCTTTTTATATTTAATAAGCATCATGTTCCCACCATTTCTAAAAGTGCTTTGAAGATAAAGCAAATACAGGATCTTCAGACCATGGAAACTAGATTAAAGAGGCAAATATAAAAGCTTCTAATCTTGAGTGGATTTTAAAAGGAGTTCATTCTTTGTATCCTCAATTTTTCATTGGGCTTATCGTAACTGGGACGAAGAAATTATTTTTTAAGAAAAATTAATTATATATAATATTTATATTTATAAATATCAGTTAACCGTTAATTATCGGTTTTTCATGGTTATAAACTGAAACCGAAAAAAATTAAAATTATGAACCTAAACCTAAACTGATGGACTAGTTAACCATATTTTTCATATTGGTTTTTCGTTTTCGATTCGGTTTCTCAGTTTAGTCGGTTTTTTGTCTAACCCTATTATTCATAATATATTGGCACATATAACATCTCATAATCGTAGTATATGATTCCTTAGCTTCTATATGTATTATATTATGTAAATGGAGTTTTTCATTTATATATTACCTTGTTTAGGCTGATGAGGTAATGTTATACTCCTTCTCAAAGCTTGACACGAACCTAAGTTGATAGGAATATTGTTTAAACCAGGTTTATACATAAACTAACTTAAAACGAATTTTTACTTACCTTAGTTTGTTTTCTTCCTAAACTTGGAACTTATTAATGGAGCTAAGTTTAGGTGTTTGTATTGTTGTTTTTGGGTTGTTTTCTGCACAAAATATGGCTATGTTTATATGTGTTTTTAGTGCGTTTTAGTTGTTGTTGTTGTGCTTTGTTTTTTGCTAAATATTGAGCATTTATAAGCATGGACTTGCACTTCTCTCCTCCCTCAATTTTTGGTCGAAGGATGCAATTTGCTTCATGCTTGTGTGCTGTAATTAATAGAGTAACTAATTTGGAGAGATTTCATTAGCCAAAGATTAGTCAAGTTGACTTTGTTAGGTATAATTTGAGCAAATTGTGCATGAGTGTTGGTTGGGAAATTTTTAGGTGATTTCAGCCGTGTATTTTGTGCAACTTGTATCGAATTTGGGCAATTATTATGATAATATTATTTAATTGATTAATTATCTTAGTTTTAAGGTAGTTTATTAAGTTAAACGGGTATATTTGTTAAGTAATTTACGAGTCTTCTTCAAAAATTTATTTAAAGTTTTACAAATTTTCTAGGTTATCTTTGAGTTCAAAATCGAGCTTAAAATTTACACAATTATGATTTTCTAAGTCCGGTAAGCTAAGTTAGGATTTTATTTCTTATAGACTCAGAATTTTCTAACTAGAACAATGGTGCAATCCAAATATTTTTCTGAAGTCTAGATTATTAGTTACGGATCTGATTTCATTCTTATCGTGTATTTATAACACTAGCGTTCATCCTTTAGTTATCATTTTATAGCTAATACATTCTATAAAGAAATTGTCACTAATTATTTTGAAATGTAGAGCTACTTTTAATTATATCTATATTTATCTGCTCAAATACGAAATTTGTCTTTAGTATCTATTAGGATTAAAGAATTTTCTATTCGGGTTTTTAAATTATAAATGAGTTTATTACTACTAATAGATTTATTCTAGATTTTTTATTTAGTCCTTTGTTTAATATCTATTTTACATCTTTTTATTCTGTTTATTTTACTAGTTATAAAGATTCTTGATTATAATGGTTAAATAAGGATTTTAGTCTCTATAGACTCAAAATTTTCTAACTAAAATATTGGTATAATTGAAATATTTAATTAGATTTAGATCCTTAAGTATTGACCAGCTTTTGATATCTTTGCGTATTTTATAGTTCTATTGATTTATCTTTAAACTATCTTTTTATAATCAATAGGTTCTAAAAATTAATTGTCTTTTATTGTATTTGAAATTCAAGGTCAACTATAATTATTGGTTAAATTATTATTCTTGTCATGGAATATTATCTTTTATTATATAGAAATTATTCATCCTAATTATTAAATTTTCTAGTGCTATTTTATAGTTTTAAAATATTAAAGATAATTTGAAAATCATTGTATCATTGTTTGTCTAAGACTTGTAAAAGTCACGTTTTATGTTCTGAAAACTTTATTAGTAAAGATTCTGATTTTTCTAACTATAATCAAATTTGTTTACATTTAATATTTTAGTAATTTTGAATTTGCGAAAAATTGGAGTGATTTCTGTGACTTTTTATTATAGTTCTTTACAATCTTCTATTATATTTTTAGTAATTATTATAATCAGGTTATGTAAATTAGGTGATTACAGGTAAAGAAGAAGCCTTTAGAGCCTTTTGTTGGTGAAGCGCATTACTTCCTGGTTCTAGCATAGGCATAGATTCTGATGATGAGATCAGCCTCTAGCTCCACCTCCCAATTTGTCTACTCCTAGTACTTCACTTCATCATGGCAACAGCTTAGAAAGCACATGGAGTCCTCGCTTTGATACCATTGAGACCCAGATTTCAAATCTCGCTCGATTTTCAATCCTTCATGGATCACTTCTACTCCATTCATCCTCGTCCTCCTCCTCCTTCTTGATCTTGTTATTTGTTTATTGATTTTATGTATAAATCTTTCTATTAAACTAAGTATATGAACTTTTATATATCATATCCGCATACTTTTCTATCATATAAAGTCTTTTGATGAGGTCAATGGGGGAGAAAGTATATATGAAAATTTGAACAATGAGATAATATGTGCAACATGGATGTTTATGGGGGAGAAATTTTATATGTTTAGTAACCTTGATTTTGCTTCTCAATCTGGTTCTAAAATTGCAAAATTATAGGGGAACGAATTATAAAATTTTTACATAATTGTTTTGCCCTCATCAAAATGGGGGAGATTTTTAAAATGAATTATATCAAATATGATTTTGATGAGTGCAAAATATGATTTGTTGATGGATATTATAAAGAAACATCAAATATAGAAATTTTGCCCTCTATGTGTTTGTGCGTTGAATGTTGCAGGATCACCGGTGAGCTGGTGGGTTTAGAGATCGGCAAGCTAGTCAAATATTTTCAAACATCGAGCCCAAAAAATTAAGATGCGACACAAGGCATGAAGAGAACATGGTAGGGTACGATATTTGTTTTACTCACACCGACAAGCCGGTGTAAAGAGGACTAGTAAGCCGGTCCTATGCTTCCAAAGGTTAAAGCTATTGAGCCCTAAATTTGAGGTGCAACCAAGGTACGACAAAGAAAATTTATGGCGTGACTTTTGAAGACCATACACTAGTGAGCTGGTGGATGTAGAGACTGGCAAGCCGATCTTCCACTAAATCTAATCGTTGTGAGCATTTATTATAGTCATCTAATAGACGATATCTCCAACGGGCTTTTAAATTTTTTTTAAAGCTATAAAAACTCTTTGACTTGGAGATTCAGATAACTTTTTGACAACTTGAGAGCCTTTTATTTGCAAACTAACAAATAAGTTTTACTATTAAATTTTCTGTTCTCTTGTTCATTATTTGTATATTTTAAGAAAGAGAAAATCTTTCTAGCACTCTGTTCTAAAATTTGTAAATCCTAGAAGAGCATCTACTGAAGTAAAGGAAATATATTATTTCCTGAAGATATGTAACTTGTGTATTTGCTCAGTTTGAGCTTAGTTTTGTGATTTTTAATAAAAGTGGATGTAAAGTCCTCATTGGAGGCATTGGTGGACTATGGAGAGTAAGAAGTAGGCCGAGCTCCATATTAAATCTTAGTTAATCTTCTCTATCCCTATCTGTTTTATATTCCTTTTCTTTATTTGTTTTATTATATCTACTACTAATAAAAGTTCAATATGATTTATTGCATAAAAATTATTTATGTGGGCTTTTGAGTTAAATACTCAATTCACCCTCTCTCTTGAGTATCCTGGTGTATTTTCAATAAAAACACCTTCAAAATGTCATATGAGGTTTTTATAATGTACAAAGGTTTGCCATGGAATAAAAATTTATTCATATTACAAATCCAAGCTTGAAGTCTTTCATAGACTTAAATACTATAATAGTTGTTTTGCGCTCTAAAAAATCTCTACCTATAGCTCAAACTCATAAGTTATTTCCCTTTTTAAATCTTAAGGTTCATAAAAACTAACCTCTTAGTTTATATTTATATGGTAGGGTTGTTGCAATTGGTCAATCACGTCTAATAGGCATGTCAATTAACCTAAGAGGAGTTTTGACATAATGACACATGTGCATATGTTGTAAGGAAAGGATAGAGAAGGAACAAGTAAACTCGATTTCTTAAGTGCACAAGCATGACAGAAGGTCAAATTTAGTAGACTTGATTGTTCTTGATCCTTTCTTCACTGAATAATGTTTTTATCTTTCCCAAAGATATTTCAACAATGTTTCTATATTTTGTCAATTTAGTAATATGTTAAAAAAAAAGAACCAAAATATCCTCAAATGAGAAGAAAAACTTCTTATTTATAGCTGCTCGAAACAGATAATAACCATCAAAAGACATACGGATGCATGGTTGAGATTAAGTATTGTTTAGGATCGTTGGATTCTCATATAGAATAAAAGGCCAGCATTCATCCCTTCTTTATCTTATGTAATATACAGAAAAATATTTTATAAAGAAGGGCAAAGAATATCATTTGTTAATTCATGAGAGGAAAATTTTGGTCATTCCTAGTAAATGAGATATATAATAATCATCCCTCATATTGATGATGGTCAACAAACCCTTAAAGATAGTAAATCTTCAATAAATTATGACAAATGGCAAAAGTTGTCATATGTTGAAAAATAAGAGCGTTTCATAGTCCACCTTAGTACTAAGTTAATGGTTTTGTCTATGATCTAGAGATGTTTGAAGAATAGCTTTTGACAAAGGAAAAATTGGTCTTTAGGCCGCTGGCCTATATGTGAAAGTCACCCGCGTAAAGCTCTTGGACTTTTATGAAATTTGTGAAAGCCAGCAAGAAGGCCGCCGACGTAAGGACATAAGCCATCGGCATTGGATTAAAGGCCGCTAGTGTAAGTGCCAGCTTACCTGCCCGAAATACTTTGTATAAATAGAATTTTAGGGTTCGTATTTCTTATAAGTTCTTCCTTTCTTTTCGACCAGAGAGTGGCTGTTAGGGTTTTGAGAGTGCTTGAGAGGGAAATATGAAGGAAAACAAGATCTTTGATCTGGGTAAGTCGATCTAATCAAGATTCATGCAGATTTATATGGAAACAACATCTTTCTCATAGATTTTTTTTTTTTGTTTTTGAAGGAGTTCTTTGGAGAAACCTTAGTTTTCAATTAGTATCTATTCTTTGGGGAATCGATCAAGGAGTAAGATTTGAATCAAGTAAGTTACATCTTTTTTATTGTAGATTTGAAATGAAAAGATTATTTTCGACGAATCATGTCTGTTCTTATTAATTTCTCAAATCTAGGGTTTTGGAGGAAGTTATTCTTTTTTGGGATTTTGTCTGTTGATAATTGAAGAAAACCTAGGGTTTGGTTTCAAGAAGAATTAAAGGTGAGTTCTTATCCTATAAATCAAAGATTCTATAAAAGTTCGATTTTATGGAGAAATTTGTCTATTCTTATTGATTTCCATATTAGGATTTTTGAGAAATATATGTTCTTTTGGGATTTTGAGGAGTTTGATAGAAGAAGAAGAAGTTGCTGTTATAGTTTCCAAAAAAGGAGATTTAGAGATTTTGTGTTGTTGTTCATAAGAGATTTATGGATTTAGAGAGGTTGTTCCTGGAATTGGAAAAGGTACAACCTTTCCTTATTTGCTGTGTTTGCTTGCAGGTTCAGTTTTCTAATTGTTGTCTATAGGAACAGATATATAAATGAACTTAATTCTATTTGGCTTGAATTGTTTTCTGGATGTCATTGGCTTTGACCTGTAAAGACCTAGCAGACAGTGATACTAGTGAAGCACGCTGATGATCCTTGTATGTCGTTGTCCCTAGTGGAGTTGCACTTGGCGATGATTCCGGTAGATTTAGGTGATTTGGCAGTATGACCGTGGGTATCTGGGGATTACCCATTCACCGATATATGTATCTAATTACCTATTTTCAAAGAGTTGTTGATTTTCTCATGAGGTCTGAGTTAATCTAGGTTCGGGACTAATGTACTAGACATCGGCACGGTTCAGGTCGGTTTTGGACCCGAACCAAAACCACCGGTTCACGGTTCCACGGAACCATCGGTTCTGACGGTTCTGGTTCCGGTTCCAGTTTCACGTGAACCATGAACCAAGTTTTTTTTTTTTTAATAAAACAGACCCGGCCTCCACCCCACCCCCTCCTCCCCCCTCCCTCCAAACCAAAATCTTCCGTATTCTGCGTGTGTGCGTTTGTTTTTTTTTTTTTATGGCGGGTCAGAACCGATGGAACTGCTATTCCACGTGGATGAACCGACGGGTCCTTCGGCGGTTCATAACAGTCCCTGACGGAGTGGTTCCTGGGTATGGAACCGCTAGGGACGGTGGGCGGTTCGCGATTCGGAACCGCCCCGTGGTGATGTCTATAATGTACAATAGTTCTGAACTGTGTTGATTTGCTAGCTTAATAAAGATAATAATCTAGTTGTTTGTGTTAAATTAAGTTGCATTTGATATATATGTTGCGTGTGCATATGCATTTGTTTTGATGGATTGGCGTACTGGGCGATTTTGTTCATTCCTTTCATTTTTCAGGTACAGGTGATGGGAACGTAGTATTTGATTTATCTGGTTATGATCTGTACATAAATCATAGGGATGATGATAATGGTCCAGATTATACTATTGAAAAATAGATTCGGATATAGATTTATATGAGAAGAGTTTTGAGATCATTTACAATATTTTGGAACTATATTAAGAATTTAAATGTCAAAATGGATTTTTGAAATTTTTTGTATTTTGGATTTGTTGGCTTTGGTTTTGCCAACATGGTTTGGATCAATAGGATGTTTGAAAAGATTGTTATTTACAAGTTTTACAGGATTTGGACTTTCTGTTGTATCCTCTAAGAGATTTTATGGATATTATATTTTATATGTTTTAAATTGTGGTATTAGAATGTTATATCCTTTGTGTATCCTATTTAAGAGAAGACACGTCGCGGGTTGTAATTACCAACAGGTTAGGACGTTACATCTTAAATGGACATAGGCTTTATATGTCAGCTTAAAAGAGAAAGAGCACTATTATTATATAAAAGAAGCCCACTTTTCTTTTTAAAATAGCTCATCTTAATCTAAAATAGTATAAGGCCTATTTTCGTCCATATAAGCTATATTTCAATCAAACAAAGCTTGAATTAGCCTAGAAAGATAATTTTAAAGTATACATTTCATGTGCAAGAACAAAAAAAAGCTAAGCAGAATAAATCGGTCCAACAATCTCTATTTCGAGCCCACCAAGTCATATCTTTGTTAGACATTCCTAATTAGACTTGACCTTCTAAGCCTTACTATTAACCAAGGAAAAAGAAAAAAAAAAAAAAAACAATGCAAGGCAATATATTAGGCTGAGCTTAATTACCAAAATAACCCTTTACATTTTGACCCTTAACCAAAATATCCTTTGACGAAGTCTAATAAGGGGTTTTAGGCATTTCATTGACTCAACGTCTTTAGACTTATCATAGAATACTCATAAGTAAGTTTGTCATCACATGATCATTTGCAACACTAAATAGATTAATATGTCCCATGCTTCTTAGTGAACCAGAATAAGATGAAGTTGTCTTCTAGGCCATTGCTTAAAGAACCATTTCCTTGAATTATTTCATATCACATTTTATTGATTTTATAATACTTGATGTTATATTAAAAGCTTTAAGTATAATCCCATGGGTTAAATGGGTCGGTCCATTTTGGCTCGCTTTGAAATAGGCTAAATTTTCGGGCCCGAACTACTTTGGCCTACTAAAAAAATGAAAAAAATTTAATTATTTAATTTTTGTTATTTGTTTATGTTAGTTTATGTGAAAATTAGAATATTTATATATTTTAGGGTTTTGTATATATTAAAGATCAATTTTGTTACTATTTTAATTACTTATATATAAAATAATTTATTAGATATCATATTATGTTTAAATCAATAAATATATACTTAAAAAATGTTGTAATGCTTTTGGTGCATGTATCAATCTATTTTCTTCCATAATATATCATAAATAATCAATAATATGTTATTATATTATTCTTATTTTAAATTTTTCCTCTTTTCTATTTTTTTTTTAAGTTTTAGCCTACGAGTTGGCTTGGCCCGTTATGGACCAACCCACTTTGGCCCGCAGGTTTAAAGGCCAGGCTAATTTGGCCTGCTTTTAAACAGGTAAAAAAAAATTGGTCGCAGCCTGCTTCTTTTAGCCTTTAACCTGATAGATCATAGGACTTAAATTTTGATAATTAAAAGAAAAGATAACTAAGTAATGATCTACGATTATACAAAGTATCGCCATGATAATAGTTGCACATTTATATGTCATTACTAAAATCTCCCTACATTTACTTGTCATCAAGTTCATGATCAAGCAAAGCATACAAGATTGTCACCTAAAAAGATTTAGGAAGAGTACAAAGAACTTCAGTACAACAATAGTCACACAAGCACACTTGATGCCATTCGGGAAATATGCAATTATAATGTAATATATAATCTTCAATTATATATGTAGATGCAGATTATTTCCTACAATGGCCAAGCACATGTCATATAGATATCGTGCCTTACTCGTAACTTTAGAGTGTTGATGAGAGATGGCACTTGATGATGAGACAGCTTAGAGAAAATGATGGGATAGCTTAGACTAAATGACAAGAAGAAGAAACAGGTAGTCTCAGTATCTCAAATGCATCAGTAAGAAGTAAGAAAGTTTGTATATACTGTAACACCCTAACCTATAATCGTTATCAGCCCGCCAGGTGTCCATATCAAAGATGAACACGCTGATTATGAACACTAATCCACAAAATATATATCATAAAACTTCAAACTCTCAAATAAAAGGGTACCTGTTTAAAAATACTTTCAAACTTTCAAATAATCTTGTTAGCATAACCATAGCTAACATAATTCAAACTTATAACATAAAAAGGAAAAACTCTTAAAACATTCTTAAATTCATAAAAACTATGAATTTGATAAAGTCTTCATCTTATTCTAAATCCAAGCCATATATCCTAAACATCAGTAGGGAAGTCTGGTCCACTATCGTTCTCCCCATAGTCCACAAAGACAACAAATCCAGATAAATCATATAATACTTGATCTTCACCTATTCTTGAAAAAGATAGAAGAATGAGCGAAAACGCCTAATACGCCAACCTACAAACAAAAAAGAACGAACATGCAACATACAAATCTCACATACAATCCTAAACTAATGCAGCACACACATGTTGTTATCTTTGATTAGTGAAGCAGAGAGCACAGTTATGACTAATTGCAAATAATCCTAAACCCGGAGTAACGCATGACCCCGAAGAAAACAACTCTTTATATAAAATACATATATACATATATAGTGATATTGGGTACTCTCCACACATCGTTGTGTACCATAATTAAACCGGTACGACTCACAATCTACAAAAATCATCTCAAGTGCAACTCTACTCGGGATAATGCCACACAAAGATCATCAGATTGCCAATGTTAGTATCACACTCATGGTTTTTACAAACAGCACCCAAGCACAAACATTAAATAATATAATTAAAAGTTCAATATAACTAGATTTATTAAACAAATCTAAATCTATAAGCACATACAACAAACAAAGAATGGTCATACTTGAATCAATTTCCAAAGAATAGGACTCTAAATCATCAAATCCCTGATCACATAAACATACAGATTTCAAAATACAATCTTTATTAATAATCATAATCCAAACTTTATCTAAAACCCTAATCTCAACAAAAATAGAAATCCGCACGTTTCTCCTTGATCGAAATACAAAACTCCTCTTGAACTACCAATCTCCTCAATAGATCTTTCCAAACCTTAGAATCTATTTAATAAAATCAGACTAAAACTCAATAAAATTCATCTCTATGATATCATAAGGATTAAGAATATACAAACTTACCGAAAAATGTGATCTTTAATCCTTATTGATCACCAAAATCCATATCTTCAAGAAAGATAGGGTTTTTCTTTAATTTCTCCTTCAAATCCAATTAAAAACTCTAAGAATTTGATAATTTTCTTTTGAAATCTAAAGGTAGAGAAGAGATCTACTCACCTTGATTTGAACTTCTCAAACTCCTATGGATGCTAAGAACAAGAATGGGGAGGATTTCTAGGTCTAGGAATGATTTTGGAGAAGAAAGAACCATAGTTTATATAGAAGACAAGGAATAAATGTTTATCTTTAATAACATCTCTCCATCTTTAATAATGTCTCTTCATCTTTAATCACATATCTTTATCTTTGATATCATCTCTCTTCATCTTTAATAATGTCTATTTATCTTTAATAACGTCTTTGCCAAAGGACAAAGCATTTAATTATATATTAGGGTGGACCATAAACCCTCTTATTTTATATCATATGACACCTTTGCCCTTCTTTATAATTTATTTATTTGTATATTACATATACCTTACATGTTAACCTGATAGTTCCTGAGTAATTGGATGATCACTTGAGTTGACTATTTGATCCTTAAGAGCAAAGTTTCTGGTATAGAATGATATTTGTCTTCTCTCTACAAAAGTAGAAAATGAGAAAGAGTAACTAAGTAAGCTTAGTATGGGCTAAGGTCAATAATCATACTCATATATGCATGAGCTTACTTAAGAAATGTTAGATATAACAAACCAATTCATCAATCCCTCTTTCAAACCTACTAAGCTAAATTTCTCCAAGCTATAAATAACTGAACCAAATTTATGGGGCCATATTACCTAACCCACTAGTCAAACCCAAATAAATAGATAATATTATTTATATTTTTTTTCAATCCCTTTACAATATATAATACAAGTGTAGTTAATTAACTCGAAGTACTCATTACCCCACAAAGGTTAATATCTTTCAACGTATTTTATCGTCAATTAATTGCGCTTGATTCTTAAACCAAATATTCAATACTTCTCAACTAATCTTCAATTGAGCTTGAACAGTCTAATTTGAGTAGAAAACCACATAATCTTCCATTGGGTTCTCGTCAAAAGTATGAGAAAAGAGAGACAAATATCGTTATTTAATTAGATTCCATAATATACATTCACCTCCTTAACTTTTATTTCTAATTAATTCTCTAATCACGCTTTAAAAAGAAACTCAATTACTAATCTACGCTATACATTTTACCTAAAATTGTGAAAAAATACCACCTTTATTAATTTACTTTAAAAAAAAAAAGAAACTCGTTATTTAATTAAGTTAGGAGCATTTTAGTAGTTGACTAGAGAAAATATTTAGAATTCTAAAAATTTTACCTATTTATTTTATTGAAAATTCACATGTTATTTTTATTTTGATTTCTTGAAAGTGTTTTGTATGAACAAATTAGAGGTTGTCCAACGTACAGAAGAATATTTGCCATGCAAAAGTGTAATTTGTTTGCAACGTAAGCATAATCTTAAAAGGAGTCCCTTCACTTTTTGCTTCATTATGATAATGTAACCTAAAGACTTGCCTCACCTACAGGCTATTATTGTAGGATTTACGAACTAGAGAGATGTGTGTGCTATGAAAGTGCATGCCTATAGCATTGCTAAAGCATTAAATATGCGTCTTACTTTACAATGATTGTAGCTCTTTATAGTTGTATAATTTTTTATTATTGTTATAGCAATCGATCATTACAAGGATCAGTGACATGTTAGTTTAAGCGATAAGTTGAAGTATGCCAAGAGATGTTTCCATTTGTGTAAAAGATATTGGTTTTTTACAAGAGACGGTTATAGTTATATTAGTAGAGATTAAAGTTGTTCTAAAGGTAGTACTCAAAATTTAAGGTAAACTTGATTTGGTCATATGGAGTTTTGCATGTCATAATTAGGGTAATCTCTGTAAAAGTAGAGAAGATAATGGAGCAACATGAGTGGATTAGGACAATGACCTACCATTGACCCTTGAGGTAGATGCTAAGTCACAACCTAATGCACTAATCTTTAGGTAACCCCTAGACTTATGGAACATGAGTATGGGTGAAGTTGATATGCATTTTTTGGCCTTAAGGCCTAAGTTCAATCACCTTGAGATCTAAGATATGACCTACAAAAGAGGGAAATCCAATGATTAAGCTGCCTATTAAAGGATAAAGCTATGTTAGACAAATGGTAGCCATGACTAGTTTTTCAAAGGAGAAAAGTGAGCATGTTTCTTCCTAAGATAGGTAAGTTAATGGCTATAAAGATCCAAAAGATCAAAAGGGGGAAGAGCTCTTAATTCTTGAGAGGTGCTTATGGAGGATCTCCTTTACACTTGACTCCCTCACTTCTTATGTAAGTTTCTGACCAAACCTTCCTTTGGTTCAACTACTGGAATCATTTGGTCCTCTTTTACCCTTAATGACTAGTGTGATACTCTCTACTACTTGGTATCCTCGACTAGCTTAAGCAACATGCGATGAGGCTACTTAAGCATCACTTGATTCACATTTGTTACTTGCGTGAGTTATCTATACATCCACATGAAGGAGGGACCTTTAGATCCAATCCAGGTTTAATAAACAAGAGTTATATACCAAAATTTTAGCATCTGTGGTTTCCAACATGAATTTCCACAACTATAAACCCTAATTAGATGATCGTTATCAATATGAACCATTTATTTATTTAGTACAAAAAGGGCAAACCTTTTGCTTTATAATCAATGTATAATTGTGAAATATCTAGGTAATCATCATCCCCAACAAACACAATTACTGCCCCTTGCTACCACTACATAGCAAAAGTCACCACTATAAGCCACAAAAGTTGGCAAGCTAATGAAAAACCATCAGGAATTCTTGGTGATCTAAAAAACTTGTGTACTCCTCTAAACACATGCTACATGCAATAGTGCTTTCATGCACTACTACAAACACATCAAATAACCACAAACGATATAATAGCTTCCCTAAAATGGCCATAAAGTGCACAACACATTATATATGCCTTCAAAGACACTGTAACAATAAGGCTCCTCTTCCTCTTAAGAATCATGGACAAGGTATAATGGAATACAATACTCTTACCATGATGTCATCACAATAGGTCAGAAAAATCCTTTCAAGTGTCTCAACTAAGGCTTAACAGAGCTACAACTCTAAACCTTTTTTTAATGGAGACATTAGAAATATATTATTTTCCTTGAATTATACTGAGTGACATATGTTAACAAGGTTAGGCTCAATGTAAGTCAAACTGGGGAGGAGGGGCAGGAATTTTCAAACTTAATAATGCCAAATTTCAAAAAAGTACTTGAAGTGGAATGGATTGAGAAGGATGTGATATGTAGAAGACAGAGATGGTGACCACTAATCAAGAAGAGATGGTTTTACACGCATCCTTAAAGTTACACTAATTGTTGGGATGGACAGAGTGGAAATAACAAGAGGGATCGCAACACTTATAAAGAAATTATGGAAGTAAACGATTACAAGAAAAAAATGTATGAAAATCCCGAAAATCAACACTAAATGAAAATGATCCCACCAGTGCAATACTTAAAATCATGGAAGAGAGACTCTAAAGACTAAGACATTAATGGAGAATTTGGTGATTAAGATGATGGGGGAATAGTAGAGGAGGAGGAGAAGGAGAGGGGAAATAGGATCTCTTAAAAAGCAGTTGTTAATGATGTATGCATTTAGCATGAAGTATAAATATAGATTATCTTCGTGTCTTTAGAGATAAGGTGAAGGATTATGTCCCTTGTTGATGCTCTTCCTCATTAATGAAAAGGGAGTTGGTAGTGGTGGTATCGGTACTTGAAGAGAGGTTGAGGTGGAGGACATCGAGGATTGATGACGTTGCTAAATTCCTTGCATCATATAAAATGAGGAAGAAAAAAGAAGAGAGATGAACTCATGGTCCTCCTTCATTTTCTCAGACAGAGACACTATTTAAAGGGAAAGAAAGTGGGCACAAGCATAAGGCTAATATTGTGATTCAAAGTGCAAATTGAAATCATGCCATTGAGGCACGACTTTAAATCCGATAATATTGAGCTTATTTTCTAGAATTTTTTACTTTTCGAGTTTTCTTTTTCTAATTTGCATTTTTTTTCCTTTTGAAACTAAATGCAACATTATATTTAAGTAATGATCATTTTTATCCATTTCTTATCTCTAGCCTTCTAACCTTAAGGTTCTTATTGACTTCATTTAAATGCTCGAATACCAATATCATTCATCAAAGGTCATTAGTGGTGCCAAAGTTCAACTATGGACACACCTGAATATAAGAGAGTCATCACAATACTTACTATAAACTAATAAGTGCAAACTATCACGCCCCAAAGGGTATCCTAAACGTGGCAGTCCACCGTACATAATATTAAAGCCTAAGAATGACCGCTTCAGTCATGCGAAGGCTTCCATACTATGTACAAGGCGTCCAACACATAGAGGAGACACATTGGAGAGATGCATTTTATATTGATACACTTGAGAAACAATGTAAAGGAAATACAATTCACTATACTACGGATACAAATCACTATACTTCATATACGAATCACTATACTTCAAAATACAAATCATTAAACTTCAATTACATTCATCCACAGACTTCCCTACATAAACTGTTAGAAGGCGAAGCATAAAACCTAGCTGATAACTTCACACATTCTTATTCTTTGCCGAAATCCCGAAGTCATTCTTGGCTCCAACTATCTCGGTCTCCACTTAGCATTCTTGAGATAAACCTATTCATTCAAACATCTATTGGGGTATAAGCTACACCAGCTTAGTGAGAATTCCCTTAATTCCGTACCATAACAAGCAAGTTATAATCAATCATATGCTATGCATGAACAAACACATGAGCAAACAATTATGCATGGGTATCCGGAACCCACAAATAGAACGGATTTACGCCCTCCGTATCTTGGGTTAGGAATGGTATTGAAGTTTATGCGACCGCTGCTAGTCCCCTAGCCCTCGGCTCAAAGCACTCGACTCGGCTAGGCTCATTCATGGAATGCATCTACATGCGCCTTAATTCCCATGAATGAGACCGGCCTCGTTATCCAAACGAGAAATCATCAGACCATACCTATCGACTTGTGTAGGAGTAGCATGCTACCAAATGCAATATGTCCGATGCGATGTATGACCAATTTAATTTTTGCTTAGGTCAAAATATTCATACATTCTTTAGAGTGACTAACCAATATCATACATATAACAAAAATAATATGAATAGTGCAGTTATCCAATCAAATCGTGGTTTCGATATGCTTTAGTATTCTTTGGCATACATTCATCACAGTCTCATCATATATCCCATCCCCATTCATATCAATTTTGATCTTGTTCCTATACTTCCAATGCGACTAGCTACAAACACAAACAAGTAACAAAATAAGAAGAAGACTCACTCGGCCATTGGATCACCGGTCTTTTAGTAAAAGTAATCCGGTGGTAGGGAATCATTGATTTCGGGATCACCTAAAAAGGAAGAAATGTTTTAATAAGTATTTCAACTCAAACTAATCCAAACGATCTTACACAAACTATCAAATTCGTAATTCTCGTCCTAAGCGGGAATTCTAACTTAAAACGGCCATAACTTGGTCATTTTAACTTGGAATCTCGTAAATTATATATCGATTTGTATCTATTTCGAAAGATATATCTATTTCTAATATTATATTTAATTTTTGAAAACTTTGAAGCTTCAAAAAAGTCAGATCAGATCAGAACAGTAGCAAACTTCAATTTCGAAAACTAGTTTTGTAAATGTTTGAAATGTTCCTACTATATAGATTAGCTATATATGCAATATTGATGATTTCCTATCATGGATGGCATGTTATGAGCTTGATGTATGCATGCTCTTGATGATTTTTGCTAAAAGAAAATTTTATAACTTTTTATTTTGCAAGACCATAATAACAACTACTTATGAAAAATCTAGTTTTCAAAATTTGATCATTTCCATTTGTTTTGGATTTATTACTTAAGAAAATATAATTATTTTTGTTAATATTGAGTCTTCATTATATCTATTACTTATGACCTTCATTTCTATATAAAAATTTTTATTTTACGCTTTGTAAACATGTTTTTAAGTAGGGTTGATTCCAAAATCCAAATTTTGTAAAATTTGTTTTTGAGTGATTCCTTTAAGTAAAAACCATTTGATATTTAGAAAATTAGGGCTCCACCATACATAGCCACTAAGGACTTCATTTCTTTGATAAAATTTCTAATTTAAGTTTGAAATATATGGGTTTTCATGCCATTACTCTATTACTACGAATTTCTTAAAATGACAACAACTCAATTTTTCCTACTTCATTTCTACTCCTTGTTCTATATATTTTTCTTAGCAAATCCCATCTTAATTTATCAAAATCATTACTTGATGATACCTATGACCTAAACTCCTCATTTTTCATATAAAACACAAGTTTTGGAGTTGATAAATGGGTTTTTAAGGCATGGTTTTGAAATCATCCGATTTACAAATTTTGGATAAACTCAATTTTCATACCTTATTTCTACAATGCATCATACATATATGTATTTCCTACAAGCTATTGTCATGATGGTTATGAGATGATCTACCTATATGTACACATATAATACCAAGAATTCTTTTTGAAAATTTTTACTTTGCAAAACTTTGAATTATACTAGATTTAAGAAAAATAGTTTTTCTTCTTGTAAAATCATACTTTGTTTTATCAAAACTCAACCTTGATGATCTATATAACCATCACCTTCATTATTTCAATAAAAACCTTCATTTTGGGGTTAGAAAGTAGATGTTTAAATAGGTGGTTTACCTAAGTACGAATTTTACAAAATTTTGAAGAATGAAAACATTGTTTATCCTATTCTTGGAAACCATTTGTTATCCTAGGATTATATTTTGATAAACTTCTTTTATCTTGTCAAAACTTGGTTTTTACTACATATATCCCTAGGACTTCCATTTTCTTATAAAAATTATCATTTTGGCATTTGGAAATGAGTGTTTAAATTGTAGCTATTTTCAAATCCGAATTTTGAGAAATTCATTTGAGCTTGTTTTCTTTGTAAAACTCATTTAGTCTTTCAAAAACCATTTCCTAATCAAACCTATACTTTAAGGCTTCCATTTCTTTAATAAAAATCTTGTTTTGAAGTTGAAAAATAGGCTTTCAAAATTGGTCTTGGTTGAGATCCGAATTTACAAAATTTATTTTTGGACATATCTTTTGATAAAATCTATCTAAACTTATGAAAATCCATTCCTTACATATCTTATCTTAAGAGCCTTCCATATCTTGAATAAAAACTTCATTTTTGAGTTGGAAAACATGTTTTTAAAATATGCCTTGGCCAAAATCCGAAAATGAGATTTTTATTTTGAAAATAACTTTTGAAAATCACCTTTGATTCTTGTGAAAAGAAGTCTTGATGATGTACATATATTAAGCCTTCATTATCTTAAGTAAAAATTTCATTTTGACACTTGGAAAGGGGTTTTTAAATAGGGGTCTTGCCAAAATACGAATTTCACAGTTTTTGTTTAAGTTCAAAACTAAGATCTACACTTAATATGAGCATAAATCTAAAAGAAACCCATAGTTGTAAACTATAAACTCATAGATCTAAACTTTACTCATCAAAATCTTTCATTTATGTTATCTATACCGTAAGCCCTTCATTTTAAGTGAAAAATACACATTTTGAAGTTAAAAAATAACTATTCTAAATATGGTTCATTTTTCATCCGAATTTTCAATAATGGTTTTTGTTGAAAATAAAATAGATCTTGAGTTTTCTAAAACTTTCCTACTATCATCATGCCACTACAAGTTGTTTATGAACATAAAACAAAAGTTTAATGTATGTATGAACCTAAAACAACTAGATCTAGTCTTCTAAACTAGTTATAAGTGCATGAACACCATGATAGTCATGTGAATTATGAATATATGTATAAATCATAAGCAATAACAAAAATAATAGCTCAAATAACAAGATCTATGGCATAAACGAAAATCAAAGCTACAAAAAGTTAGATCTACAAAATATAACAACTTTAAACAAGAAAATAATAATGAATAAGATAATAATAAGAAGAGGAGTATTTCATTTTTGGCATCATCATCCTTAGCTCTTAAGCTTATGGAAGGTCATTTGATGCATGAAACTCTCACTATACCTTACCTATATCATCTATGGAAGCTTTGAGAAGAAAGTTTACTTAAAAATCTTCAAGAATGAAGTGTGGAAGCAAATTTTAGAAGTGAGGGCAGCTTGTGTTCTTGAAGAAACAAGAACAAAATGAAGAAGAAAAGAGAGGAAAAAGAGAGAGAAAAAGTTAAGGAATGAAAAAGTGTAAAAGGAGTAAATGAAAGAGAGAGAGAGAAAATAAGTGTATTAAATGAATGAAAGAAGAAAAAAAATAAAACAAGGCAGATTTTGGGGGGTTCTCACGTGAATTTGGAAGAGGAGAGAGAGAGGAATTTGTTGACATTTGACTTAAAATTAAATTGTGTAATTAATGGTATGTGTAGCTTTTTGAAGAAGGATTGAAATATATTTATTTTAGTCAAAATAGGAGTAAATTAAAGGAAAATGGCAGCCATAAAGGAGGGAAAACTCTGCCATGAAGTGTGGGACAAAGTGTAGAAAGATTGAAGTGAAAAGAAAGTGATGTGTGTAAGGTGCACTTGAAGTATGGGTTGGAAAAAGTGCTTTTTATTAAGAAAATACAAAATAAAATTATCAAAAATATTTTTAAATAAGTGGCAGAATTTTCATAAATAAAATTAAATAATTATTTGAATTATTTTAGTATTTTAACAAATATGTTACCGATATGATCAAAATACGATAATATGAGCTATAATTGATATTTTTATAACACGAAAAATTCCAAAAAATTATTTTATGAAAATAAAAATATTTTTCAAATATTAAATTAATTTATTTTATTTTAGTATCGGGTCTTAAACAGAATCTGATCCCGTATAAGCCCGAAACGAAATAAATTTTAGAAAAACAAAATTTTGTATAATATATAAAATATTTATCTAATAATATAAGGCTTCATAAGAATAATAAAATTGTGTAATGAAATAAAAGTAAATAGTGCAAAAGACTAATTAATTACCGGTAGTAATGAAAATACGATAAAAATGTTATAACTGTAACTTTTATAACCTGAAAAATTATATAACTGATATATTTAGAAATCTTATGAAATTATGAGTCTCACGGTACTAATGGTATATTTTTGATATCTCGAGCCCTGGAACATGTTTTTCGAAGTCTGTATCCAAACGGGTTCGAAATAGGTCAAAAATTTACCAATCTGATATTTTTAAACAAACTTATATTACTACGAGCTATTCTACATATTTAAACTACACCTTGGCCTCTAGGGTTAAGGGCGCTAGATTGCCGGACTTAACTATTGTATTTCACTTAGAGTTTCCGGGTGATTTTTCGGTTTAGATCTTTGCCAATTTGGAAACTGATATTTTATGTTTATACAACATAATTGATATAAGAAATTTATTTTAAATTTGATTTTTGTAAATATTTAATATCTCTCGACGTTTTCGGAATTCTTTGAATTGAGTTTTATTTCCGAAAGTGTCATAATTATTTACTTTTTTATAATTTGTTTTTGGGTTCTATATTACCCGATTTTACGAGTCGGAGTTAAGTAAGAAATTTGTCATACGTAGTGGTTTTGGAATTGAAGTATGTTGAGTTCTTATTTTATTTTTAAGGATTTTTATTTTTCTCAAGATTGAGAAATTTCTGGATTCATTCGTGATTTAGGACTAGTCGAAGCTCGGTTTTAATTTGGAGTGATTTTTACTGTTTATTTTCGAAGTTCGTCTTAGAATTATTTATTGAAATTTTTCGGGGCTTATACAAACTACCATACAGAAAGGGAGATTAATGATGATCCTATGACAAGTTGTGAGGGTACTTATAGCAATTAAAATTGCACTTCTAGGCAAAAACTACCACATTATAGAATCATGTTGTCTACTTTCTTAATTTCATGCAAGGATAATAGTACCACTTTATTTTATTTTTAACATATCATTTCCTTGTAAAGAGAGTACCATCTTTGCAAATTTTTTTTTTTTAATAAAGAAAGAAATTATCTACCACTTAGGATACCAACTCATCAACCATCCATTATACATTAGTACGTATGACATGTGACACCTATTGAATCCTTTTTCACATGAGAGGCTTTGAAGTAAAACCTACATAACCAATTTTTATTCATTAAGATTTTTCATGCTCCTTACTTTACATAACTTTGTCAAATTGCTTTTTTTTTTTTTTTTTCATAGTCAAATTGCTCTTAGGTTTGTTAGTTTATGCAAAGATCATTAAATTACTATGTTTCATAATTCTACTCAAAGTCTTCAATTCCTAATGCAACTCTAATATTAGTAAGTTCTATCAAAATTATATAAAATCAGTTTAACTTTCATAAATCTTCTTTATTTCTCATAAGCTTATTATTTTGCATAAACTTTTCTAAAATGTCCTTGGAACAACATATTTACTCAACATTTTTCAGTTTTATTTTGTTCATACTTGTATTTTGCAAAAAGTTCTCAAAGTTCATTAGTCAATATATATTTTTCAAGTCTCCTTTAAGTTGTGCTTGGTTTACTGGAATAGAATTGATATTTCGCATTGATTATTGCAGAATATTTATTCTTTTATTTGATTTGTAAAAAATTCTACTATAAAAAAATATAGTCCCATTTACTAGAGGAATATCTATTCCTAACATAGAGTGTCTTTTACAAACAATTCATGGATTTTTATGAACTTATCTACTTGTACTGTACATGCCTATATTTTTCTCAATATCAATCAGACATTCATAAAATTAGTTAAAAATTCTTGATTCTCTTCAATTCTTTGCAAAATTGGTACGAACCATGTAAAAATACTTGGTTTTCCTATTTTCATCGACAATTCATAAATACAATCTGTATGGTGGGGTTATTACAGCTAGCTGATCACATGCGATAAGCACATCGGTCAATCTAAGAGAAGTTTTGAACTAATGACATGTATAAAATGTTATAGAAAGAGACATGGAAGGAGAAGTAGACAAACCTGGTTTCTTAAATACACCAGTATGACAAAAGATTAAATCAAATCGATTTGATTGTTCTTGTCAAGCCCCGATGGTACCCTAGTAGTAGTAAACAAGCTACACTTAAATACTATCACTAGTTTACCTTTAGAGAATGACATGTTTTCAAACATCAAGATCTTTTGGTTGCTTTGATAAGAAATGACAAATACATGTAAGTCATAAATTAGTAAATAACCATCATCTCAGAGCTTGATTATAATATTACAAACCATACTATCTTTCTAAAAGTCTCTAAACACATAATTGAATATTTAAATACTAACTAGCTTAGACTAAAAATAAAAACAAATAACTTATCCCACAATCCTCCTTGAATTTTCAGTCTTGAAATTCTTACCGGAGCTAAACTCCTGAAAGTGATCAGCCATGGCCTAAGTATAAAGCTGAAAAGACTGTTGGAGTGTGAGTGAAACCACGAGCTCAATGAATAACCAGAATTTACCCACATACCAAACAAGTTTATTAATAATCATATGAAATGCATCATTCAATCATATGCACAAATATAAGTCTGGATAACCCGGAATCTAAAGCAGAATGAAGATTTATGCCCTCTCATCGGGGTTAAAAAAATACAATACTATGGCCTATCTACCTAGTAGAGACTAAGCAAACAAGAAAACAACAATGCCTACTTTAATTATCACTTTAAATTTATCATGTCTTTAACACTCATTTCCTATTTTAGCTTTAGAAACTCCACTAAGTGTTAGTCATTTCAAGCAATATCATAAGCTGCATCCTTCATTTACCATTTAGTTCCTATGGTATCAACAGAACAAAGGTAATCTTGCGAATAACTAATAGCTTCCTTGCCTAGATAGACTAAGCATTACTAGAGATCTGAAACACTAATACGTAGTAAGCTGCCACTTACTCAAATGCTGCCACTTACTCAAATGCTGCTTATGCAAATTATGTAATTCATGTTAATTTGATTTATGGTACCAGTAGTTTTTAATCAGGTTTAAGGTGATCAATCACCTTATAGACAAGCAGCGTGCTATATAAGTAATATGGTCATACAAAATTCTATTATTAATATCATTAGAGTAACTTAGCAATCAACAATTCATACAGCAAACAATCCCCATAAACCCATACAGCAAATTTAGGTTATTATCTTTCATTAAAGATCAGTTATGCTACAAGCACACACAATGTAATAAGACTGAGTTACTCACTTGCTCATACTGGCTAGTCGTAATAGTCAGCTGGGAAATCCTCTATAGTTTCAATATCACCTATTGAGATGAATAAAATATTCATCAATAAAACATAAGAACTAAAATCCTATGAGTGTCTAAGTATCCTATATTAGTATTGGGTTTTCTTTCTATTACCATATTGGTTCTTTAACGGTCCTATGATAATCAATGATTATTTAGTATTTATTTTCATTTTGCTTTTCTTAATCTTGTTGGATATTTATATATTTTTATCAGGTAGTTGTGGAATTTATATTTAGTGGATTGATATTTTATCATTACTACTGTCATCACTTTTATATTGTTTTTTAGTTAACTTATTATAGTAACGAATATGTATTTACTATTATTTAGTTTCGTCATGTTTCTCTTTAATCTACTTCATATAATTATCTTATCATTTTTAAGTATCACATTATTCAAAATTGTAGCTTATTTAAATTTCCATTCTTATGTATTTATCCCTATATAATAGGTAATTTGCAATTATTATAATTTATTCTTATTTGTAAAACATACTAACATTAGTAATAATGATAATATTAATAATATTAAAAAATAATAATATGTTATATTACTAAATTTAATTTTCACAATAACATTAACAAGAATAATAGAAGTCTTAATAATAATAACAACAACAACAACAACATTGATGATGATGATGATGATATTCGGATTAACAGATTTTGTAATTTAATTTAATTTGTTTTTATTTGGGGCCGAAAGGAACACAGCTTGGTACATAACCGTGTACTAGCCGTGTTCTTCTAAGAATACGGTTCTCGTGAAAAATTATTATCGAAAAGTACACAGGGAGTTCACCACCTGGTGCTCATCTAGAAATACATCCTACGTGACTTTCAATCCAATTTTCGATGATTTTTCACGTCCAACTTATATGTAAAAGATTCCTAAGTGTTTATACATGATATATATATATATACATACATATATACAAATATCATCTTATAGGACATCAACATGTCCATGATCCTTGTTTTGTGATAAAAAAGATTGTAACTAGAGTTTTCTTGAACTTACCTTGTTGTGGATGACTTGAACTTCGTTTTCGTGTTGATTTTGAACTTAGGATCAACAAAACTTCATTTAAACTAATGTTTAATGTATAAACTTGCTTAAAACGAAATTTACTCACCTCTTTTACTCCTTATCCTAGCTTGTTGTTCTTTAATGGTGTTTATGTTGTGTTAGAATTGTTGATTATTTGGTGGTGTTAGATGGATGAATTTTGGAGTTGTTATTGCTACTGCTATTATGGAATTTGAGTTATTGCTTTGGTTGTTGTTTTATGTGGATAAAAAGCCTTATTTTCTTGCTAATTAAGAGGTATATATATATATATATATATAATATAAGTAAGTGAAGAAGATGAAGGCAACAAGCTCAAGTTGTCCAACGAAATTGTGCTTGTCAAAAGTGTGGGTTTGATGCCTTAAATAAGGGTCTTGAGGTGGCTAGGTTGTGATTGGCCAAGGGTGTTGATTTGTTGACTTTATGATGTATTATTGGAGACAAAATTGGATAAGTTGCAAAAAAATCTCGGCTGGAGAACTTGTGTGTATTTTCTACCATATATGTGGTGCAATTTTGCACTGTATGTGTGCATGTTTAACTTATATCTTAATATAATATTAGTTAGTTGATAATTATCTTAATTTTATGATAGTTTATTAAGTTAAACGGGTACAAAATATGACAGTTATTCAAGAGTTTTATCTCAAAAAATTTATATAGAGTTCTATAAATTTTCTAGATTGTTATTGAGTTCAACTTTAGGTTTAAGGTTTATGCGATTAATTATTTTTAGGTTTTATCTCACCCGATTAGCTTTTTCTAAGCTTAATAAGTCAATTTTCATTTAAGGCTCTAATAGCTTTAGAATACTTTAATTAAAACAATGGTGCGATCCAAATATTTATTTAGAGTCTAGATTATTAGTTATAGATTTGTTGATTTTTTTATTGTGTATTTATAACCCAATGGTTTATCTTTAGGTTATCGTTTTCTAACTATAAGCGTAATTGGTTATTTGCTCTTTATCACATTTGAAATCTTACCCATGTTATTCTTATATCTTGAGTTTTTGATACCCACTATGAAATCTTATTAGTAGTAGTTAATACTATCTAGGAAACTTTGTTTTAGGGTTTCGAATTATATACAGGCTCATTACTACTCTTAGTTCTATTCTAGAGTTTTTTTTGAGTCCAATATTAACCATATATATATTTATATTTCTATCTATTTTTACTAGTATGAAAAATTCTCGAGCTTTACAGTTCTTGTCTCGTTATTTACAAAGTAGTTGTTTTGATCTTTTCAGGAGATATTTTAGCAGAGTTTTTGTCACACCCCAGAAGATATTGTAAATGTGATAGGCCGAATGAATCAAAATTGAGGCTCATGAATATCTATTTAGGCAAGTCCATGGGGCTTCAGAGTAATTCATGAGAGTAGCACGGATAAAATTTCTGAGTGAGAGTGATCACCACATACAAAATTAGGTTGTATAGGTAAGAATACAATGCATACACGTATATAACTGGTAAGTATAATACGTTAGACAATACAGTACTAGGTTATAGATGTAGCATAATACATAACTATCATCTTGAGTATAAGTTAATACTAAAGTTAATTATGATTAATTCCTTCCCACTCCCATAGGTAACCTTCATTGGACTTGACACCGTATCGGGACAACACTGCGGACAGACACCAGCCACAGGCTGACTTGAAATAAATGAAAACTATTGGGGGATAAGCGAACCATTGCTTAGTGAGATAACTAGACCAATACACATAATAGAAATTCACCAACAAGTTTATTATTTAAGCATATGCAAGGCAACAATCATTCATATGAGCAAATACAAGCTTAGATGGTCGGAATCTAAATAGGACCTAAATTTATGCCCTCTCATTGGGGTTTCGGAGCACATACCCACCAAGATATAGAAAAATCTCAACATATCAATTAGGAGCTGTTGATCATTTGGCCATTTACATTTAAATCATTTCACTAACTTGATATTTTAGATCTTTCCTATAGTATTCCACTTTTAAAAGCTTGATACTATAGACAGTGCTCCATACTTTTCCAATTAGTTTCTATGGAACCAAACAGTCTACTAGGAACTATAGGCCAACCGCTTTTCCTTATTAGTTACCCCCGATGTTTCTATAGACTTGAAAAGTAATATGTACTTTGGTGATATAATAATGCAATCATGTGATCGTGCAATGTATGGTAGCTTAATTCATTGTCCATTATTATTAAGTTGAGTTTGGGGTGACCACTCAATTTTTCAAAAAATCATCATATTTACAAGCAAAATTTAATAAAGCAAGTGTTCTATTTTTATTTAGGTGGGTTGACAATCACTCAATTATCAAACAACAAGCAGTACCCAATCCCCATACATAATTCATTATTTCAATAAGATTAAATAGATGCACTACATTATAAACACAAACAATGCGTACAATCATAGTTACTAACATGTCCATAAAGTCAAAGGTAGTCGTAGTAATCATCTGGGAAATCTAAAAATGAGTCTAGTTCACCTTTAAGAGCTATTGATCATATATTAATATACAAAAAAATTAATTATAAGATCCTATAATCACTCATGTAACCTAATTATTCCTTATAAACTTTAACTCCTACCATTTCACCAATTTAATATAATTGGTCATGAAACTTATCTAAGTCACAACTCGTATAAGTTTTGGTTCATAGTCAACATAATTATCACATTTCCTCTCATTGAGCTAATTTATATCCTATGTCTATATACACACATTTATATTTCTTGTTACTTACTCATTATTATTTATGATATGTGTTTACTATTTTTATTTTTTTTATATTTCATTTATTTATTTATATTTATATTTTTTATTATGTATATATATGGTGTGTGTATATATATATATCTCCTTGCATCGAAATATTTTCATACATTTAAGGATTTATTCCTTCTATCTGATAAGCCTTGTATTACTCATGTTAAAGGCTGGAATGAAGACAATATAAACCCCCATCCTTTACCATAACCGGCGCATACGCATATACATGCATTTCCTTTGCTTGCTTTTTCTATATTCTCATCTTCTGTCAAAGTTGACCCCTTACTCCTTGCATGGCCGAACACTTGCGGGAACAAAATCCATACATAGTCACCATTCTTGTTTCATGTGCGCATGTATACATCTTTCTTAACAGCACGTGTGTTACAAAAGATATTAATTTGTGACACTTGTCAAGAAGAGGAATAACTAAAGGACAACAGGAGCCCTCTGCTACCTCGGAGCCGAGACATGCCTTTATACTTTTATTCGTATCATATATATAAACTCTAACAATTCTAAAAGCAAAGGATGCCCGAAAAAATTTTCATGCATGGGAGTTCACGCATAAGCATTGTCGCTTTGTATTAAAATATTATTTATATATATTTATATATCTATGTGTGTATATATATATTTGGAATACATTTAACTCCATGATCTAGTTATTAATGATGAGGAATAGAACAAGGCCATCATCTGTTGGGAACTTAGTGATCAAAGAGTAGTAGAAATAATTTTTTTTTTTTAAAATAAACAAACCCTAAATCCTCAATTTTGGATCCATGTGATTTAATCAAATAAAAGTGGATCAAATTACCTTTTGATGCTTTAAAAATTAAAAAATTTGGATATGAGATGTTGCAAATGCGAATACCCTCTACTGTATCCATATGAATGAATTTTCAATTTGATCTCTAAGTGTGTGCTAGCATGTTAGAACAATTCCGAATTTTGGGAATCTTTCTCAATAGGGTCTCTCACGTTTTGAGTTGCAGAGCTTTTCTGTAATTCTAATGTGACGACAAGCATCTGTAAACCTTAGAGGTGACCATCATCTTTTATTTAAAGAAGTTGTGTCTGTTGGTTACCTAACCTAATTTTATTAGGGTTTTTCTCAATTAAAATGACACGTGTCTTATAAAATAATAATTTTATTTAATAATTATTTATTATTCTTAATCTAATTAAGAATAATATATAATTATATAATTCCTGATATGATTACCTAAAATAACCCATGATCCAATCGATTCATTCTTTGTATGTAACCATATTGGTTCACTTAATATTGGCAATAGCCCTAAAACACCTTTTAGGCCTATAAGACATAATTGGTCTCTAGTAAGATATTATGCCTAAACAAATTAAGTGAAAATTAGTGATCCGACTATACCTATTAACAGTCAGTTATTTAGTCATTTTGTTACACGATATCTTATACTTAAACATAAGGTGTGGATCAATACACTCTTATATTGTTTAATCACATATTTCTTGAATCCAAAGTATGATTGACTTAATCGAATGATATTGATAACTCCTTATCAATTCATTCGAGCACGGCTATACATTTTTCAGTCTTATTCATCAAGAGGCCTAAAAGATATCTCTCTCAAATTAATGAGAGGAACAAATTCCTTCACGAACACTCATATTCCTTTACACGACTTATTCCATGTCCAATTACAGTCTTATAATTATCCTATTAAAGATAATGAAGAGTACAATTAAACATGGAATGTGCTATGTAGGAATTCATATTGTCATCAAGTCAAATGACTAAAATAACACTACAATGAGAAATACTTATTGCATTGATCTATATAGCATTCTCATAATTAGTATTTCAATATAAAGTACTCTTATATGTATCCGTGTGCTGAATCAATATCTCATATCCATAATCAATAAAACATGATCATCATTCAGCTAACATACCAATCTTAATACATTATTATTCCATATAATGAAAAACTAGGAATGACTTAGAATAAAGTTATTTCTTGCCTTATGGTTTTACTATTAAAGTCACATACTTTAATAACATAAGAAATAATGAATTTATTAAAGAAAATGACTTGTATTATAAAATAATAAACATTCAAATGACATAGAATCCATATGGTTTATGGCACATCACTAGCATCACCAACTTTAGTTTATGTTTAGAAACAAAGATATGCATGATTCCTTTATTCCTAAGGTTGACAGATAAGAAAGGCTCATATACATATTAGTTTGTTCTTCTACTCTCCATTTCTATTAGTTAACAAGTTTGAGATTTGAGATTTCATCTTCGATTTGAGACATTGAGTAGCGAACTTTCGTTTTTGCTTCGGAAGTGGTTGAGTCCTAAGAAGAACAAGAAATGGTTTGGTAGCTTGTAAAATCTTAGAACATTTACTCAAAGAAGTTCTTAAAGATTGATAGCTCCTTACATCGTTTATCTAAAGATGGTGGAGCGTGTTGGTTGTGTGTGCTGGCGTTTTAGCTTTTAAAACAAGGAGAGATTATGGTACTAATATGAAAAAAGGAGAAGATGGTGGTGTTGGTGTGATGTTCTGATGGGGTGGTTTCCACGAGGAAGGGGAGTGGGTTGTGATCTTGGTGATGTTGAGAGGTGAGTGTGTTTATGTTTGTTATTGGTGTATCTGTTGTGGTTGCTACACGAAAAAAAAGGAAAAAAAAAAGGATGAAGTTGTGTTGGTTTCATCTTGTTATTTTTAGTAAGATGTAATGTGTGTTTATTCTGTTTTGGGTTGTGCTGTTCGAAAATGAGGAAAAACAAAAATAGGAAAACTTAGTGGTTTAAAGCTTGTTTTAAAGTTGATAGCAAGAATTTAGTAGATAGTATTTACTAAAGAGGATCTTTTTCTTCAATTAGCATTTAAGAACTTCACTTGCCATTGTCCTTTTTTTGCTATTATGGATGGCATTAAGGAGGATTTGAAGAAGCAAAATGGATGTGAGATCTTGTGCATAGATGTTAGTCCCATCTTATTAATTATGTAGGTTTAAATAAGGATCCATAGCCCCAAACTTCATTTCCTTAGGCTAGCTATAGTTCAAAAGTGAACAAAAGAAAAAGGAAGTGATGGATTTCCCCGTTGATTGGTGGTGCACATACCAAAAATTTACATAAATTGATTTGTCAGTTTTCGATTGATCTAAATGGTTTTGTGTCAACACAATGGAGTATTGATATAGTTTTCAATCAATATGTAACGCCATAATTTCGAGGCATTACAATCCGCCACGTATCCTTACTTAATAAAGACATGCTAAGGCTATTATTTTACTAATCCACAAAGATAAACCAAATAACTCCAAATACTCATATGCAAGGGTACTTGTTTAAAAAATTCCATAATAATAAAACCTCAGAAAACTTAGTTGGCATAAACCAAAGCTAACATAATTCAAACTTAAAACAATAAAAGGAAACTCTCATAAAATTTCATAACTTATAAAAGAAATATAAAACTTCATATAGTCTTCAAATAACTATCTTTAGATCCAAATTGCTCTAAAGGCCAGCAGGGTAATCAAGTCCACTATCATCTTCCTTGTAGTCCACGTAAACATCATATCCAGAAGGATCAAATACCATGGGTTCCTTATCTATTCCCGAAAAGGATAAAAAGGTGAGCACAAAGGCCTAATATGCCATACCACAAACACACACACATAAACAATCATCAAACAATTTCACATCCAACTTATTAGCTAATGCAACAAGCTCGAATTATTGTCTTTGATTAGCCAATAAACAACATAGTTTAGGGTCATTCGCGCCTACCCCTAAATCCAAAGCAACTCATGACTTTGTAAAAACAATCATATGGAAAATAGGTAATATATGCAGATACACACCCTGAGTATCGTTTTCGTACCACTTCTAAACAACCAAAATCATTTCAGTGCAAAACTCCACTCGGGCAACGATACACACAGATTATTAGGGCGCTGTCTTAGTGGCAATGGTCCTCCCGATCTACTAGACCCAGCCATAAACAAGCAGCAAATCAAATTTAAAGCAGGATAACAATTAATCAGTTTATAATTTCTAATCCTACAAACACAAGCAGCAAACAAGATCAGGTTGTGTGTGAAATCACTTTAGGAACAAGAACCCTAACTTCACCAACAATACCTAAATCATCAAATATCAAAAACATCTTCTCGCATAATAATCATAAATTCACCATCATATAAACCTTAAATTGGAAAAAGACTACAAACTCAAAATTCATACTCATTTAATTTGTAAAATCATAAAATCACTAAAAGAACAAGATTTCTCTAAAAACTCCTCTAGAAACTATCACTTCCTTGCAAAAAATCAAGCAACTCAGAAAAAACCTCACTTTTTATATCACCAAAGGAAAAGAAAAGATTAAACTTATCTATCTCTTGATACTTGTTCTTCCTTGATTGCAGAATACTAACCTCCATCAGATTTACGGATTTTCTCTAAAACTCTTTTCAAAATCAAAAGAGAAGATTAGGAATAGATCACTCCTTAAATTGTTAAAGACTTGATGATAATTAAGTCACTTTGATCTTGCTTCTTGATCTTCCTTAATGCAAATATCACTATTAGAGAGGATTTTGAAAGAATTCTATGTTTAGGAATGATTTTGGTGTAAGAGGAAGCCTAGGTTATATAAGAGACATGGAATAAATCTTTATCTTTAACAACATATTTTCATCGTTAACAACATCTCTTCATCTTTAATCACGTGTCTGCCAAACGATAAAGTATTTAATTATACACCAGGTAGGATCATAAAATCCTCTTATTTTTAATCAAATGACATTTTTACCCTTTACTATAAATCATTTATTTTTATATTACGCAATATTTGTAGAATTATTTGTGATAATCATTTATATAAATTCTAAATTAGCTTTTCGCAATGTATTTATACTTTATATTCGATACAGAATTCTATTGAATTTAATTTATACTACGCAATTTATCTCTAGACTATTGTTTGTTAACCGATAAATCATATTATGTCATGTTTGGTACACCAGAATGATTTGGAATGGAATGGGTTCCGGAAAACAAATCCATTCTTATGTTTGGAAGTGTACATAGAATAGAATGACTATAGGATGTCTTTATTAAAAATGTCCCTAGCAATCAATGCAAGCTATGAATATGTAATAGAATAAAAGCATAATTATATTACATGCAATTAATAAAGTTTGAATGGAATCGCAATTCCGCCTTCTCAAAGGTGGAATCGAATTTCCTCAATAGCCGGAATCATCGATTCTAAGAATCGTGATTTTAGCTTCTAAAGGTGCATCCAGACATGGGAAGGGGAATGGAAGCCGAAATTGAATCGTCCATTCTTGCGTACCAATCATGACATTAGTGAATTGGTTTATTTTGGCACAAGTATTTATTTATCTATTTATTGATTCTAGGAGAATGAAAATTTTTAGGAGTTTATAGTTTTCACATCACTCTCAATCTTAGTAATATGCAACGTGGCCATCAATAGGAAGATGAGCCTCTTTTATATAGATATTACAAGCTGATATCAGCCATTGGATGACATCTTAATAAACAAATAAGATCGAGCATGGTTGATTACTATAAGATCATATCCAAACGATCTGACGACTGCTATTAAAGCCTTCTTTTTTAAAGTAGTGGGTTAGGTTGGCTTGAAAATGGACTTGAGAGCTTTTATAATATAAAGAAGTCCATTATCCATTTTAAATAGCCAATTTTTAATCTAAAAAGGCTAAAAGCTTATTTTAGTTTAGATAAGCCATTTTTTTTAATTAAACAAAGTCCAAACTAACTCAGGAATATATTTTTGGAGTATACTTTTCATATATGACAAAATTGAATAAGGCCGAAAGCTACATAAACCAACCAGCGATCCCTGTCCTAAGTCTACCAAACTAGACCTCTGTATAACATCTCTTATTAGACTTAATCTTCTAAGCCCCATCACCAATCCAGAAGACCGACCCATAGTATTAACTATTAAATTGGGCCAAGAGCCCAATTACCAAATTGATCGTTTACACAATCAAATATCTATAAATTTGCTATAATTGTTTGTAGCTCCTCTTTAGTTCTCGAACTCTCACTAAGTTCATAAATTTACTTCTAATGTTCTTAGTCTCCCAATTTTTTTATAAAAAAATAAAAATAAAAATTATATGAAACTTCCACACAGAGTTGTTAAAAACTTCCATTACCTTATACAGCAAGTGAAAAAGGTTAGATATATGAAGAATTTGAAAAGTATTAGATATATGAAGAATTTGAAAAGTATTTCAATAATAGATAAACATTCAAATGTGGATATGCTTATTTTACAAAATACTCAATATAAAACCTTTTTAAAATATGCTTATTTAACAAAATACCCATTATAAATCCTTTTTGGTATTTATTTTTTTCCAAGCCCATGATAGTAAAGTACAACAACTAGTTGATGAAGTAGTGGAAGACATTGGTAGCGGACAAATTCTGATATTGTGGTCAATGACAACGACTATGGGAAAGATACCAATGGAAAATGATGAAAGCGATTTTCTCTTTATTAAAAAGAAAGAAAGAACGTTTTTCTCATCATCCTTAATGTATTTTGTGATGTCTAATTACCATTATTTGCCATTAATTGGTGCCTCCTACATGGTCTTAAGGTAAAAGTTGCTAGCTATCCCATCTCATCAATACTATTATCTTTATATATAACAGTTTGTTTATAATAAATGTTGAAAAAGAAAAAGGAAAAAAAATATATTCAATAAAGCAAACACTCCCATAAATCAGACACAAAAAGACAAGAACTATATGCTCTGATATTTATTAATGGGTGAATTACACCATATTGTTCCAACATTTAAAAATAAGTTCATTTAAGGTTCCAACGTTTTGAATGGTTAAAAGAAGTCCTAACGTTTGGAGATAAGTTTATTTAAGGTTCTAGTGCTTGAGGAAGTGAGTCAATTTGAATTCTCAAGGATATGTGTCAACAGGAGAGAATATTTAATTACAACTCAAAAGACTCTTCTCTTCTTAACATGTGTCATGGGGGATCCAAATTGACCCACTTCTTCAAATGTTGAGACCTTAAGTAAACTTACTTCCAAATATTAAAACATCTTTTAACCATTCAAAATGTTGAGACCTTAAATGAATTTGTCCTAAACATTGAAATATTCTGATGTAATTTATCCATTTATTAATAGGACAACAATTCAAGGCTCGGTTTATATATATATTTATATATAATTGTACTCAACATAGTTCCTACAAACATCTAATAAACACTCTCAACTCAAAAAAAGACCAAAGAAAATAAGGTTATTCCAGAAAGGACATTATCTATTGGAAAAATATCAAATTTGATGGCCGAATTTTTAATGAAAATTCAATTTAATATTTGAATTTTAAAGTGATTGATTTAATACAAAAATTATACTTTTGGTGGATATTTTTACTATCTATTTAACATAATTTGCTCTATTTATAGACATAAAAAAAAAAACATATCATTAAATTTTTACTAATAATCCTAACACCACAACCACTCACTTCAAAAAATAAAACAAATGGTATTAGTGAGGTCACATAAATTTTGATTAAGTATTATAATAATTACTTTAAAATTCAAACACTAAATTAAATTTTTAAATAAAGTTTAAATACCAAATTTCACATTATCGCTCGTGTATATAATGTGTTAGCGTATATCAACCGATGAAATCATTTCCATATCATACGTTAAATGGAGCATAATGTCTTTTGAGCTAATGAGGTAATGCATGACCTTTGACTTGTACCATCCATTGAAATTGTAGCAAACCCCAAAAACATTTGTGGCCATTCATGTGAGGAGCCACTGACCATTATGATGGGTACTAAGGATGAAGAAAAGTTGATGCTGAGTAAGCAAATCATAAGAAAGATGTATTACCATTGAGATTATCAAGCAATCAAGAGATGCCACATAAACACGCAGTCCCACGTCTATCTTTGCATTGTGATTCCAAATAGACTATCAATGCAAATATGGAAATTGGGATAAGTTCGATGCATCTGATATAAAGAACGACACAAACATCGCTGAGGAGGGCATGAGCTCGTGATAAGATCGAAGCTCCTCCGGTCCTCCCCCCTTCCCCGCCGCCAACCCCCACACACAACCCACCCCCGCCACAAAAAAACAACAACACTAAGTTTAATATGCAGTCTTACTTTCCAGCTAGACATGTTGAGGATAGCAGTGGCTAAACTCTTTTTGGATATTTCATCCGCTCGAACTTAATATTTGAATCGATGATAGCCTATAGATTAGGATAAGTTTTAGGTATCATATAGAGTTTTAAAATTGGAGGCGAGTGTCAAGTATTGCCATGGAAAACTATAAAGGTTTATGGGATGGATTTCAAAATAGATAACACATTATGAAATAGGCTCGAGTTTTATAAAATTATCATAAACTCATTCTAATTGCATCCTTAAAAATATTAACAAGTGAAAATCATCATATTTTACTTAATATTATGCTACATTTCATTTGTGTACTTTGATAAGGAAAAAAAATCAAATGCATAAGATACACATGTAAGTTATTTCAAAACATAAGGCTCAAAAAAAAAAAAAAAAAAAATCGACAATAAAAATAAAGCCCATCATTCCTGAGTAGAGCTAGACATCTTCATGGTCGAAGTCTAAAAAATGTAGACTCGGAACTACACTGACTAAGGGTAAGGTAGGTCTAGCTTATGGACCCGCTAGGTCTTGAGCCCATCAGGATGAGTTAGACCAATCCCCTCTTCTTAAAAAAATTATAGAAATACAATTTTTTTAATGTAATATGAAATTTTATACTGAAAATATAAAATAAGTTTAAAAATATATTACTCTTTAACCCATATTCATTTAATACTATCAAGAATGTGCAATTATTTGTATACAAGGACATCCCTATTAAGTTGAAATATTAGTAATATGGGATTAGAGTAACATTATAAAATAGTAAAATTTAAAAAAGAAAAATAAGTTACAATTAATAGCGGAATGTGTTGTATTGTTCTTGAAGTTATTTGATTGGTGTTGCTAGATGTAAATTGATTTTCAAGTTTTGTTTGGATTGTTTATATTTCATGTTTGCAATTATATATGAATAAATAAGTCTTCATCATTTTTCATTTGTTTTTTTTTCTAAATACTTGAGTCCAACCATGTTTTCTACCAAACCTGTTTGTGGCTTTTAAATGGTTTATATTAATATCCAATCATGATCTCGCACTCTTGGATACTTAATATATCATTTTAATGGATAAATAATTAACTAGATAATCCCATTAACGAGATATAAAAGGTTCATTAAAATATGATCTATTTACACTTTGTAAACCCTAATGAAAAAGGGTGAACTAAAATTACAAAATGGAGATGTAATTTGAACTTTAAATCACATTTGCATTGTGTGATTTCTTTATGGAAAAAATGGACGAAGGGATTTTACAGCTGTAAAGAAGGAAATATTTGAACTTGTCGGTATGTTCATATAATGTTTGCTCAAACCGACGTAGCACTCGGATGCTAAGAATCCAAACAAGTAAATGTTTCAACACACGAACAAAGGATACAACAAACCTGTAGCATTATATTTGTCTCGATGTGTGGATAATGTCGATGGAGCCTCGAGACAGAAGTTGATGACGCAAATGTTCATCCTACGGGAAGCACTCTCAGCCCTCTAATGCAACAGTGGAGTCAATGTGAGTTCTTCATGTCTTTAAAAAACGTAAACATTGGAAAATAGTGATTTGGCTCACACGTTCTCACTGTCCTTATAACAAACAATTCATGGATTTTTACGAACTTATCTACTTGTACTGTGCTTGCCTATATTTTTCTCTATTTTTCTCAGATCAATCAGACATTCGTAAAATTACTTAAAAGTTCTTAAATCTCTTCAATTGTTTGTAGAATTGGCACAAATCATGTTAGAATACTTGGTTTTCCTATTGTTACCTATAATCCATAATTACAATAGGTACGATGGGGTTGTTATAGCTGGCCTATCACGTATGATAGGTATGCAATTGATCTGAGAAAAGTCTTGAACTAATATATGTGTAAGATGTTGTAGGGAGATGCGTGAGAGGAAAAACAAACAAACCCAGTTTCTCAGTTTCTCAGTGCATGAGTGTAACAAAAGTCAAATCAAATCGATTTCATTTTTCTTATCTCGTTCTTCGCAACGTAATTGCTTTGATCGTTTTTGGAAATATTTCAGCAGAGTTTTAATGATACTCTGTTATGACTCATGTATGGAATAGAAGGCAGCAGCATATTTACAAGACTATGTACCTTAAAGTACAGGATGAGTCAAGTTAGCATCGTATGGAAATAGTTAAGACAAAAATAGCATCATGTTGTAATAGAACAGAAAATAGTCAGCAAGTGTAGCATTTGTAACAGAATAGGCCAGTGGAAACAGTATGTATGTAACAAATTCGTAAAACCTTCTACTTGTACATACAACCGTTGTATAAGTAGGAAAGAAGGGAGAAATACAAGCATACCAGATTTTACTCAAAAGTGCAAACCAGGAGCTACTGGAGGCTTGAACTCCAGAACCCTTTACTGATAAAACGCGTATTGCAATCCTTTCCCTTCACAGAAAAAACATCAAAGAACAAACAATTAGAAAATTAGAAAGCAATAAAATAGAAGATAACAATTCATTGTAAAAGCAAAGTGAAGAAACCCTAATTTTCTGCAGAGGATCTAAATGCTAAAGAAAGAAAAGAGCGTAGAGACTTACAAAGTGAAGAGGAACAAAACGAGCATTGAGGCTAGGGCATTGATCGGTACTCAAATTACTCTATTTGATTGGAACTGGGTTGCAGTAGACTTGTTTGGGCCTTTGGGCTTTATCATTGGTGCTTTCATTGAGTTTTGTCATTGCAATGGCTGAGGGTACTGCAGTTTGTCTCAATTGAAGGAGGATCTACAGTCGCATGAAAGTAAGATCCTTTCTCTTGATCTAAAACAGATAGATTATTATCTGATATGAGTCAGGTTTTGCAATTTGTTAAATTGCAAATGGAGAATCAGGTTTTCGAATTCTAATTCACATGTTAACTCATCATTTTCTCCTGAGGGACATTCGAATCAAAGGGAATCTCAATATCTTTCATAAAGAATATGAAGTTGGATTTGCCTAAATTTTCAGGGGACAATCCAATGTCTTGGATTTTAAAGCCAATCAATTTTTTTATTTACATAATGTTCCTGATTCCGAAAGATTAAAAAATAACATCTTTTGCAATGGAGGATGATGCTGGGATTGGTTCAATGGTTGTTTAGGAGTGGTTTAACTTCTACTTGGCCTGTATTTTTGAAGGCTATGGAACATCGATTTGGTCCTTCTTTATATGAGGATCCACAGGGTAGATTGTCTAAGTTGGTTCAAACTGGAACTGTTTCTGAGTAAACATGCTTTTGAATCATTGTCTAATCATGTGACTGGGTTATCTGAGAGTTTTCTCATGAGTTGTTTTGTTTCAGGTCTTAAACCTATGCTTCAGCAAGAGGTTTTAGCTATTCAACCTACTGGTTTAATTCAAGCAATGAGTCTGGCTAAACTTTTTGAATCCAAGTTTACACACACTTTACCATATCCTATTTCATCTTTACTCACCTACAAACAGTTCATCTTTTTCTAAACCTGGTATTTCTTCCACTTATACACCTCCTACATCCATTAAATCTAAACCTTTTACTCCTAAACTTACTTTTCTTCATCTTCTTCCACTACTTCAAACACATATTCAAAAAACCTTTACCTTTAAAAGATTATCTCCTGCTGAGATGGCTGTTCGACGAGAGAAGGGTCTTTGTTTTAATTGTGATGAGAAATTTAACAAAGACCATATTTGTAAAGCTAAATTTTTTATGTTGATACTACCAGTTGAGGGGATACTAGTGATTTAGTATCATTAGATTTCGTATCTCAGGATTCTGTGGACACTCCTATAGAGATCAGTTATCATGCTTTGTCAGGCACACAAGCTCTTAGAACTTTGAGACTTGAAGGGCGTATTGGGGGACAGTCGGTTTCTATTTTGATAGATTCTGGGAGCACTCACAATTTTATACAGGAACATGTTGCCAGATAGTTACATTTACCTGTTTTAGCTACTCTACTTTTAGAGTGATGATTGGTAATGGGGAATACATGAGTTGCACAGGATTTTGTGAGAAAGTACCCTTAATTTTGGGAGACTTACAGTGAATGTTGACTTGTTGTTCTTCCTATTCAGGGGGCAAACTTGGTATTAGGAATACAGTGGCTTCAAACTTTAGGGCCTGTTACTATGAACTATGCTCATCTTACTATGGATTTTTTTTTGGATGGCCATCACGTTTGTTTACATGGTATTTCATCTGTTTTGCCCAAGCGGATAGGTCTCCTCAGTTAAGCAAATTGATCAAATCTGATCAAATTGCTGGTTTGTTTAGTTTGGTGGCTCAGACGGATGTGCACTGATTGATACCACCTGCAATAGTTCAGTTGAGGAACTATTGGGCAGATTTCCTAGTATTTTTGAGACTCATCATCATTGCCTCCATTACGTGATGTTCAACATCATATCCATTTGAAGAATGAATCACAGCCCATAAATGTCAGACCCTATCATTATCCTTATTATCAGAAAGAAGAGATGGAAAAGTTGGTTCAGGAAATGTTGACTTCGGGTATCATAAGGCCAAGTACCAGTCCATTTTCTTCACCGGTTTTATTGGTGAAAAAGAAAGATGGTTCATGGAGATTTTGTGTGGATTACAGAGCTTTAAATCAAGCGACTGTGTGGGATAAGTTTCCCATTCCTACTATTGATGAGCTTTTGGATGAACTTTATGGAGCCACTATATTTTCCAAATTAGATTTACGAGCAGGTTATCATCAGATACGTATGTATCCTGATGATATTCATAAGACAGCTTTTCGGACCCACGAAGGCCATTATGAATTCTTGGTTATGCCATTTGGCTTATCTAATGCTCCTTCTACATTTCAGTCTGTTATGAATACTATTTTTCGACCTTATTTGAGGAAATTCATCATTGTTTTTTTTGATGATATACTCATTTATAGCCGATCTCTTTCTGATCATTTGAATCATTTGGAGATTACTCTATCCTGTCTCAAGGAACATGAATTTTATTTGAAGCGTAATAAATGCCTTTTTGGACAAACTACTGTGGATTATTTGGGACATGTGGTTTATGCTTCAGGAGTTGCTCCTGATCCAGCAAAGGTTCAAGCAATTCAGGAATGGCCTATGCCAAGTAATCCTACACACTTGAGAGGATTTTTGGGACTTGCAGGATATTATAGGCGTTTCGTGCAACATTATGCTACTATTGCTGCCCCTCTAACGAATCTTCTAAAGAAAGATGCTTTTGAGTGGACTTCTTTGGCTACTTCAGCTTTTGAGAAGCTGAAACAAGCTATGATAACCACTCCAGTTTTGGCCTTACCGGATTTTTCCCAGACTTTTATTGTTGATACAGATGCATCAGGTGCGGGAATGGGGGCTGTCTTGCATCAGGGAAATCATCCCATTGCATTTTTTAGTACGAAATTCTCTTTGAGATTACAGAAAGCCAGTATTTATGTGCGAGAAATGGTTGCTTTGGTAGAGGCGGTTAAAAAATGGAGGCATTACTTGTTGGGTCGACATTTCATTATTCGGACAGATCAGAAAAGTTTGAAGGAAATACTTTCTCAAACTATTCAAACACCCGAACAGCAACAGTACTTGGTGAAGCTTTTGGGTTATGATTATGAAATTGTCTACAAACCAGGGTCTGAAAATGTTGTGGCAGATGCCTTGTCTCGCCAATTTGTTTCTTTGCCCCAGTTGAATTCTATTTCTCTACCATCCTTTGACTTTGTCACACTACTTAAGACAGAGTTCAAGATGAATAAGGAGTGGCAGAAGTTGTTTGAAGATTGTGTAGCAGGAGTCTCTTTACCTTGGCCTTTAAAAGCCAACAATGATTTGTTGTTTTTAGGGTCCAAAATTTTGATCTCTCCTCATTCTTCTATTATCAATTCTTTGATACTAGAATTTCATTCGGCTCATACGGGGGGTCATTTAGAAATTTTGAAAACTTTTAAGCAACTTTCAGAATTTCTTTTTTGGCCTCATATGAAGAGGGATGTGGAACAATTTGTGAAGTGTTGCCATGTGTGTGTCAACAGATTAAGCATTTGAAACATCCCCAGCTGGGTTATTGCAACCACTTCCAATTCCTGATGAAGTTTTTGAGGATATTTCTTTGGATTTCATTACAGGACTACCAATTTCAAACAGTTATTCTGTTATTATGGTAGTAGTGGATCGCTTATCCAAGTATACTCATTTTGGGAGTCTCACAGCTCATTATACTGCTACTTCTGTAGCCAGATTATTTGTGGATATAGTAGTCAAATTACATGGGATTCCCAAATCGATTGTATCAGATAGGGACAAGGTATTCATGAGCAAATTTTGGTGTGAGCTGTTTAAGCTCAGTGGTACTACTTTGAAGATGAGTTCAGCTTACCATCCTCAAACGGATGGTCAAACCGAAGTGATGGACAGATGCTTGGAGCAGTATCTAAGGGCTTATGTTATGGATTATCCTAAGGAGTGGCCCAAATTTCTTTCTTGGGCAGAGTACTGTTTCAATACCAGTTATCATACAAGTACTCATTTAACACCATTTCAGGTGTTATATGGCAGACTTCCTCCAACCATTTCTAAGTATGTCCAAGGGCAAACACATGTGGATGCGGTTGATCAGGAGTTGAAAAATCGAGATGATTTACTGAGATTGTTAAAATCCAATTTGAGTCATACTCAGTTACGCATGAAACAATTAGCAGATAAGCACAGGACAGATCGAGCATTTGCAGTGGGAGATTGGGTGTATGTGAAACTTCAACCATATAGGCAAACATCTCTTGCCTATAGGCTTTCATTTAAGCTTTCACGCAAATACTTTGGGCCATTTCAAATTAAAAGTCGTATTGGTTCTGTGGCCTATGAATTACTTCTTCCAGAAACATCAAAAATACATCCTATTTTTCATGTTTCCTTGTTGAAGGAAGCCAAGGGTATTACTACTACTGTGATTCCATTACCAGGGGACTCTTATGACAATTATCCAATTGTCAAACCCTTAGTAATACTGGATTCACGAGTGATTCACAGGCAAGGGCAGGTTTTTAAACAACTGTTGGTTCAATGGGAGTCTCTTCCCTTAGAGGATGCCTCTTGGGTGGATCTAAATGATTTTCAGAGGGACTTTCCAGATTATCACCTTGAAGACAAGGTGATTTTTCCAGAGGAGGAGGAACATGTTATGACTCATGTACGAAATAGAAGGCAGCCAGCATATTTACAAGACTATGTACCTTAAAGTACAGGATGAGTCAAGTATAGCATCGTATGGAAATAGTTAAGACAAATATAGCATCATGTTGTAATAGAACAGAAATAGTCAGCAAGTGTAGCATTTGTAACAGAATAGGCCAGCTGGAAACAGTATGCATGTAACAAATTCGTAACAACCTTCTACTTGTACATACACAACCGTGTATAAGCAGGAAAGAAGGGAGAAATACAAGCAGACCAGATTTTACTCAAAAGTGCAAACCAGGAGCTACTGGAGGCTCGAACTCCAGAACCCTTTACTGATAAAACCGTGTATTGCAATCCTTTCCCTTCCACAGAAAAAACATCAAAGAACAAACAATTAGAAAATTAGAAAGCAATAAAATAGAAGATAACAATTCATTGTAAAAGCAAAGTGAAGAAACCCTAATTTTCTGCAGAGGATCTAAATGCTAAAGAAAGAAAAGAGAGTACGAGACTTACAAAGTGAAGAGGAACAAAACGAGCATTGAGGCTAGGGCATTGATCGGTACTCAAATTACTTTGTTTGATTGAAACTGGGCTGCAGTAGACTTGTTTGGGCCTTTGGGCTTTATCATACTCACAGTCGTAGCAATACATAGAATGCGCATCAATGGGAAGACAAACCCCTTATTTATAGATTTTATAGGCGAATGCCAGCCATTCGATGACATCTGAATGGACGAATGGGATCAAACATGATTGATCATCATTAGATCATATACAATTGATTTGACGGCTGCTATCAAAACCTTCTTTTCTAAAGTAGTGGGGTAGGCTAGGCTTCGAGATAGACTTGGAGGCTTTTATAATATAAAAGAAGTATATTATTCACTTAAAATTGCCCTTTTTGATACAAAAAGACTAAAGACTTATTTTAGTTTAGATAAGCCATTCTTTAATGAAACAAAGTTCAAACTAACTCAGAAAGATATTTTTGGAGTCTACCTTTTTTTTTTTTGTATGTAAAAACCAAATAGGGCCGAAAGCGAAAAAAATCAACCTAGCAATCCCTATCTCAAGCCTGCTAAGTCAAATCTCTATATGACATCCCTTATTATAATCAATTTTTTTTACCCTATCACCAGTCCTGTAAACCCCGGAAATTTTCCACATTAGTACACGACTTTATGATAGATTATATGAACTAGATAATAGATTTAGATTCTAATCGAAGTCTAATAATAGATTAATATTTAGAATTTGGATAGATGAAGGATTTGGAAACTGAATAAAGAAATTCTTTAACCTTAGTTGATACCAAAAACGAGATTTCGTATCTTGAATGGATAATTCAAGATATGATTAAAAGAAAATCTAAAATTTAAACCCTGAAATTCGTCTTACAAATAGATCTAAATAGAAAAAAATATAAATAAAGAGATTAAATGACTGTTTTTAATCTCAATAATGATTTTAGATTAGAACAACTAGTAATATTAAGCTTAAATTCAAACTTAAACACTAATTTCAAGATTCCTAGTTAAAATTAATAACTATTAGTAAGATTTAATGACGGATATTAAAACTAAAGATATATATATAATTTAGTTTCCGTATTAAGTCCAATATTAAGTAAACGATTAATTACGCTTATAGACAGAAAACGATGACTCAAAGATAAACCGATAGGATTATAAAGACACAACGAAAATACAAACTGTCGAATAACTTAAAATCAGAACTCCAAATAAATAATTGAATCACGCTATTATTCTAAACCGAGTTTTCTTAAGCTATTGGAGCTTAAAACAAAAATTGACCTAATGAGCTTAAGAAATCCTGATCGCGGGGGATAAAATTATACAATTAATTAACTACGTATATATAAAACTAAAAATTGTATTGTTTGATAATCTAAGTGTTTCGTATAACTCTATAAACATATTTTTGTACAAAAACTCCCAAATATTGGCTAATTTGTACCCGTATAACTTGTTAAATTATCTTAAAATTTAACTAAATAATAAACTAATATATATATGTATTTAGCTGCTGTTTTCGGTGGAAATTGCGTGGGAAAGGAAGGAGCCGAAATTGCTCCAATAATTCAACAATTTTTCAACCAAATCAATCCCAAATGACCAACCAAATAATGACAGCTCAACTCCACAATTAATGCAGCGAAAATAACAGATCAAATGAGGAGAACAATCGAAGGAATTTGGAGGGAAGAAGCAGCCGCAAGTTCTTTTCTCCTTCTTTTATATATATGTGTATTCAATGCTCATTATGAACAACAAACAAACCTCCTTAATTCCCAGACTCCTTAGCACGAAACTACTCTCAAATATCAACAAAAACAAACTGAAAACAAAGAATAAACAGATCGAAACATCTAAGTTCGGATCTAAAGAAAACAAAACCGAAAACCCTTGAATTCGAGTTCTAAGGTAAGTTGTTGAAGTTCAAATGATTTTCTTTCAAATCTAAACTTTATAACTGACTTACAATAATCTTAGGAACGTAATAAACACAACCACGAGCTTCGGATTACATCGGACAAGCTCAAACGAGGTAAAACTCCAAAACCCTAGTTTTACTTTCATAAAATCAAGATCCATATATATGTTTATAGACGTGTTAGGAGTTGTTGTTTAACTATGTTAAGTTATATAAACACTTAGGGACGGTTTGATAATGTTTCTAACGTGTAAAATTTAAAGAACATGAATCGGACAGAGGAGGAAGATGATGAATAATACCTATACTGTCACAAGGTCGGCAGTGTAATCGCTCAACGTCGACGGCTTACAAGGATAGGCTGGCAGCATAGAGACGGCTTACATTGATCAGAGGCTACATAAAAATAATTTTCACGTAAAAGTTGAATGAAAGCCGGCTACTTGGAGATATACGCCGACAGCGTAGGGCCGACGTACTTTGAAAGCCGACGGCTTTCAAAGCCGGTGCAACCTTTATGAAATAATTTCCAAAACCATATTTACACCGGCACTTGGGTTTGAAGGCCGGCCGCTTTGAGCCGACGTACACTTAAAATTCTTCAACGAAAACTTGTTTTAACAAAAAACCGAACATATATAATACATATACATATGCAATACATCTATTTAGTATATTATATATGATAATATAAGAAATTATAGATAGTTAAATAAATACAAGTATTTAAGCATATTTAGATTTATATCTAATAACTTTTAAAACCTTAGAATTTAAGACAATATTTAGTATTAATAAAAAGTTAGTATTAGTCAAATAATTGTTCTAATTAGATAAAATAGGTAAGAATGGAAATTGAAAGAAGCTAAATTTTCGAGTTATGTGACTTCTAAAAATAACAAAATAATTATGGAAGATAAATTAAGAGAAACACAACAATACTAAGTAATAATAAATAAAGATAATTTTCTATATTGAGATCAGTATAGAATAATATAAAATTAGTAATAGTCATTACCGAAACTTGATAAAAATCGAGTCTAGGACACTAGTCACACGTAGGAATTTAATTTTATAATTTATATTGATGAATCTTTATTCATCTAAATAGGTAACTTTGATACCTTAGAGGATCTATCAGCTGATTACTACGACTGAGTCAGTATGAGCACGTGAGTAATTTAGTCATATTATACTGTTTGTGCTTGTAAGTAGCTGAATGTGTAATGTAAAGATAATTAAACGAATGTTTGAAAGTATGTTATGATCTGATTGTATGATTGTTAAGATATCCTTACAAAAGCGATAATCAAATGATTTGATGTTGTGAAGTAGTATAATGATGATTGTGTGTAATGTATGGTCACCGTGAAAATTGATTAAGAATTATTGACTTGACAAAATAATATGATCATGCATTGCACGAATTGCATTATTGCATATATAATGGTGTGACAGCCTGCTACGTATTAATATTTCGAATCTCTGTTTTCGGTTGGTTGTTCTAATATGTTAGTTCTTCCAAGGCTCTCTTTGGTCTGGCGGTCCGACGGGAACTAAAAGGTACCGAAGAACGTCGCCCGTAGAATCGCTTTGAAATGATTAATACTTAGGGAGTTTCTAAGGGGATTGCAGGAGATGGTCAGTTCAATCAATTATATTCAAAGTGATAACCCTAAAACGAGAAATCGTTGATTGTCCTGTGTACTTAGTCTCTCCCGGGCAGGTGGGTCATTGAGTACTGGTTCTTCAACCCTTAAAAAGAGGGCATAAATCTTTTTCCTGTTTGGATTCTAGATCATCCAAGCTTGTACCTATGCATATGGTTGAGTGCTTACATTACATATGATTTGCTAATAACTTGCGTGATGTATGATATGTCTGGTTATTCACTGAGCTGTGGTTTCGCTCATACTCCAACAGTCTTTTCAGGTTTACTTTACGACCTTGGTTAGTCACTTCCAGGAGTATGGCTCCGGTAAGAGCTTAGGAGCTGGAAGTCTACGGTTATATTTTGGTTTAATGGTTATGTACTATTAGAATAGATTATTTAGTTGTGTATTTCAGAAAAACTATATGGTTTTGTAATGTTTATTCACTAAGTTATTTCTTTCATATATTTGTTATTTCTTATCAAACAACTAAAAAGATCCTGTTGTTTTAAAAACCTGTCATGCTTTGAAGGTAATCTAGTGATAGTATTCAAGTGTAACTTGTTTACTACTATTAGGGTACCCTCGGGGCGTGACAAGTCCAGAAAGACTGACTCATGAAATTAAATTGGGCTAAGGGCCTAATTACTGAAATGACCGTTTATACAATCAAACATCCGTAAATTTATTATAACTGTTTGTAGCTCCTCTTTAGTTGTCAAAGTCTCACTAAATTCATAAATTTACCTCTAGTGTCCGTAGCCTTCCAATTTTTTATAAAAAAAAGAGGAGTTATATGAAACTTCCACACAGGGGTTGTTAAAAGCTTTCATTACCGTATACAACAAGTGACAAAGGTTAGACATTAAAACGTAAACGAAGAATTTGGGAAGTATTTCAATAATAGATAAACATTCAAATGTGGGTATGCCTGTTTTTCACAAAATACTCAATATAAATACTTTTTAAAATATGCTTGTTTAACAAAATACCAATTATAAATCCTTTTGGGCATTTATATTTTTTCCCTAGCCCATGATGGTAAAGTACTGGAGCTAGTTGATGATGTATACTGGAAGACATTGGTGGAACAAATTCTGATGTCGTGGTCAACGACCATGGAAAAGATACCAATGGAATATGACGAAAGCGATTTTCTCTTTATTAAAAGAAAAAGAAAAGAAAAGAAAAGAAAAGAAAGAATGACCATTTTTCTCATCATCCTTAGTGTATTTTGTGATGTCTAATTACCGTTATTTGCCATTAGTTGGTGCCTCCATCTCCTTCATGGCCTTAAGCTAAATGTTGCTAGCTATCCCATGTTATCAATAGATTCAATACTACTATCTTCATATATAACAGTTTGTTTATAATAAATATTGAAAAGGGAAAAGGGAAAAGGGCAAGATATATACAGTAAATCAAACACTCCCATAAATCAAACACAAAATGACAAAAACTACATCCTTCAATATTTATTAACAGGACGGCAACCCGAGGTTCTTTTTTTTGTTTTTTTTAAATAATAACTCTACACAATATAGATCCTACAAACATATAATAAACACTCTCAACCGAAAAAAAAAGACCAAAGAAAATATAGGCTTTTCTAGAAAGGGCATTATCCGCTGGAAAAAATATCAAATTTGATGTTTTAAATTTTTAATGAAAATTCAATTTAATATTTAAATTTTAAAATATTCAATTTAATACAAAATTATATTTTTTGTAGCTATTTTTACTATCTATTTAACATAATTTGTTCTGTCTATAGGCATAAAAGAAACAACATATCATTAAATTTTTACTAGTAATTCTAACTCTGCTGAATACTCATTTTGAAAAATAGAGCAAAGGGCATTAGTGGGGTAGCAGAAATAGTTACAAAAACTTTGATTAGGTATTATACTAATTACTTTAAAATTTAAATACTAAATTGAATTTTTATGCAAAGTTCGGATACCAAATTTCATATTATCTGATGTAATGGTTGACGTGAAATTGAATTAAGGTTTATAGTAAGATGTTGATTCGTGCACGAATACTTGACTTGAGATCTTCAACATCTATTGATTCTGAGAATTTCTAGGTTATTGGTATAAAAAATCAAAACTTTATACATCGAAATTTGAGAAAAGAGCAATGATGACTCTAAATTTTTAATAAAAAATATGATAACTGATTGTCTGTTTGCCCTATGGCATACAATACAAGTAGACTTAAAACAGCCAAAAATAGAAACCTAAAAAAATAGCAAAAAATAGTAAAGTCCTAAAACTTAAGGACACAAAGCACATAAAAACACAAATAAAATGTCACAAGCGGTATATAAAATTGAAGCATTTATGATAAGTTGTTACGAAATTAAAACTTTCTATAAATATAATTACTATCTATTTGAAGGTCTAAATGAAGGAATTTATCTAAAAAGCGATGTAGCTCACTCTGGAGAGAGTGATTTCTTCTTGTTGGCCTGTTTCCTTCGAGATAAAGATTTGTATTTATAGAATTTTCATTGGTCAGTCTTTTATCTCACTTTCATATATATATAATAATGCATTAGGGTATATCAACCGAGGAAATCATTTCCATATCATATGTCAAGTGGAGCATAATGTCTTTTGCGCTGAATGAGGTAATGCATGACCTTTGACTTTTAATACCATCCATTGAAATTGGAGCGACCCCTTAAACATTTGTGGCCATTCATGCGGGGAACCACAGACGTTTATGATGGGTACAAAGGATATAGAAAAGTTGATGCTGAGTAAGCAAATTATAAGAAAGATCTATTCCCACTGAGATTATCAAGCAATCAAGAGATGCCCCATACACTCACAGTCCCTCAGTCCCACGTCTGTCTTTGCATTGTGATTCCATATAGATTATCAATGCAAATATGGAAGTTGGGATAAGTTCGATGTATCTGATATGAACAACAAAACAAACATTGTTGAGGAGGGCGTGGGCTTGTGATATGATCGAAGCTTTCCTTTTCAATAATTTTTTTTCCCAAATTTGATGAAATGGGTTTGATTTGCTTTCATCCCGGAATGTGATATGTTTAGCTGGCCAAAGAAGGACCACACAACAACACTGAGTTTAATATGCCGTCTTTCTTTCCAACTTGACATGTTGACGATAGCATTGGCTAAACTTTTTTAGGATATTTCATCCGTTCGAACTTAATATTTGAATGGATGATAGCCTATAGATTAGGATTAGTTTTAATTATTATATAGAGTTTTAAAATAGGAGGAGAGAACTATAAAGGTACGTGGGATGGATTTCAAAATAGAAAACACATTATTAAAATAGGATCGAGT